>SNQJ01S0235991.1:0-13856 GCA_010110895.2 Picea sitchensis
GGGGACGTCTCCCCTGGGCCTAACCTCCCTAAATAGAAAGAACCTCCCCATTGTGGTGACATTGGGTGGGGTAGGTTCCTGTTACGCCAGTTTGGCCTCTATCTTCTAGCCATTTGACCTAGCTACAAACTGTGCGATAACAAGGACCAGACCTTCTCCTAAAACCCTAAGCTGAAGTTTGAGGCTGGTAGCAGGTATATTAGACCTGGCCTAACCTTGTTTAATTGGTTACCAGCTGGAGAGACCCCTCTAGGGCTGCCGCAGAAGACCCTAACAGCCGGCTGTCCAAAGATACGGTGGCCGCAGGCTTGGGGAGCAAGCCCAGCCATGACTGCAGACCTGGTTGAGGCTGTCGCAGCCAGAAGAACCCCTAAACTACAGACCTATAACAGCAAACCTACCACAGAACTAACAACCGAAACCTAAAACAAATTGCAGTCCGGTTCTGAGGGAGATCTGAGGTATGTCCGGAGCTAAATTTCAGAGCATTAAGGCTGTTCTGAGGCAGCGAGAATACGAGGCAGTAAGGCCGAGCTTGAGGCATATTCTGAGGTGAATTTAGGCATGTTCTGAGGCTTGTTCTGAGGAAATTTAGGCCCGTTTTGAGACCTATCCTGAGGACTGTTTTGACCAAGTTAAGGGGTTTGTTCCAGCGAAGTTTTGAGAGATATTTAAGTCTGTTCCAGCGAAGTTTTGAGGCATACTTAAATCTGTTCCAGCATCTCTAGGGCTGCCGCAGAAGACCCTAACAGCCGGCTGTCCAAAGATACGGTGGCCGCAGGCTTGGGGAGCAACCCCAGCCATGACCGCAGACCTGGTTGAGGCTGTCGCAGCCAGAAGAACCCCTAAACTACAGACCTATAACAGCAAACCTACCACAGAACTAACAACCGAAACCTAAAACAAATTGCAGTCCGGTTCTGAGGGAGATCTGAGGTATGTCCGGAGCTAAATTTCAGAGCATTAAGGCTGTTCTGAGGCAACGAGAATACGAGGCAGTAAGGCCGAGCTTGAGGCATATTCTGAGGTGAATTTAGGCATGTTCTGAGGCTTGTTCTGAGGAAATTTAGGCCCGTTTTGAGACCTATCCTGAGGACTGTTTTGACCAAGTTAAGGGGTTTGTTCCAGCGAAGTTTTCAGGCATATTTAAATTTGTTCCAACAAAGTTTTTGAGGCATATTTAAATCTGTTCCAGCAAAGTTTTTGAGGCATATCTAAATCTGTTCTAGCGAATTTTTTTTGAGGCATATCTAAATCTGTTCTAGCAAAATTTTTTTTTTAGGCATATGTTCCAGCGAAGTTTTGAGGCATATTTAAATTTGTTCCAAGAAGTTTTTTGAGGTTGTTTTGGTCTGTTCTTAGCATTATTTTCAGGTGTATTCCAGCTATAAGGTTGACAACTAGCTTGTGTGAATAGAAGCAATCCAAATTGCAGAGACCAAGTTGTGATAGAGACAAGACAAGAATTCCAGTGACAGTTGCAGACCTATGATCAGCATGGCATATGGCAAGATGAGCTAAGTCAAAAACTGAAGAGGACAAGTCAAATGCAGACCAAGTGGCAGTAATCATGGTTGTGAGTGAAAATCTGACGATTGCCTGAAGTAAAGATCATTCAAGGCCGAGTTTGAGTCTGTTCCTAGGCCAAGTTCCTGAGACAGTATGGCTGAAGTTTCTTATGCAGAATGACAACAAATTAAGGCCAATTTGAGGCCGCTCTATGGACAGAACTAAGGTAGAACCAAAGTTGAGTTTCTAACAGAACTTTGGATCTAAGATCAGTCCTGTTGGCATACCTGTGGCTATTCTGAAGGGATTGTCTGAGGCATATACAAGCCATCTGTCCAGTACAAGTTCCAGGTGTGTTTGGCACAGAGATTCAGGTCTTGTTTGAGATCTTTTGAGAGCAGTTTTCAGATCTCTGTTGGGAGTTGTTTTGGTCAGGGACTGTTTGAGGAAGACCAAGAGCCTTGTCTTGGTAGTTTTTCTTTTGGGGGGTTCTCAGAAGAGGAACATCCGATGTCGATGAGTATCCACCACAAAATAAGTCAAGGGAACTTGATGATGATGATTGTCGGAAAGAACACTTTCTTTGAAAGGCAAGAGCATCGACTGCTATCCCTTAACATCTAGATAACTAGGAGATCATGTCTGAGGCCCACATGTCCTAGACATGGAGTACCGCGAGCAAGAGTGACTTGAGCATGACCGAGGGCCCATGTTTCTTCTTCTCAACCATACTTGTCCAGGAATACAGTAGCAACTTCCATCACTACTCAAATTGGCTTGCATCTGAGAGGACTCTGCTCCATGAGGTAATCAATTGGTCCGAGGTATCATGGTATGTGTCATATTTGATCGTTATAACCTTCTTATATATGCATTAGGTTCTCATTTCTCGATGACTGCTTGATCTTACACTAATCCACTTGACCATTGTTGGGGTGGATTGATTGGGTAATTTAGCAAGTCAGGGATATTCATGGGTTTTGGTTAGCCACCAGGATTTGGTGAGCCATCGTCCGCCCCACCATCTTATCATATTTATTATCTTATACCTCTCATCCATCCCATTCCCCAGTCCGACCATTAGGATGACTCCTTTTCTAGGTTACATTTTGTCTTGTGGGAAAGAAGGCCAGCGTCTGTGGGGTAAAGTACCGGTAAAAGATAAAAGCCATAGAAATAAACCTAGAGATGCTTCTCGCCTGTGGGATCCCCAAGAAGGCAATAAAAGCCCTCGATAAGAAACCAAGGGACCCCTAAGAAAAATGATAAACAGCCAAACAAGACCTAAATCCAAGAGGATGGAGGCCCCACTACCTAGTCAGCCCATTATGTTCATAGGTATTTAGCAAGATGACAGCACTATCCGTCACCAAGCCAGTGCACTGACCTTTGGTTGCATGGTCAAAGCGAAAGGGTCTCATCACGAGCCAACCTTATCATTTCTCGTAAGATACCAAAAGGGTAACGTTGTCATCTCTCGCCACCAAGCCAAGGCATTGTCCCTCCTGGTCGACCTTGTAGTAAAAAGAAAAATAAAGGCAATAAAGGGCTTGGAAAAAATGTGCATCCATGACAGGTACAACAGATCTCACAAGTACTCACGACAACACTACTTTGGTCTACTATGACTAGACATCCTAAACCATATCACCTCATTAAACATCATGGCTTGAATGATCTTTTGAGGAAAATTTCCATCTCTTTTGTGGTACATTCAATAGGTTGTTCTGCTATTTCTCTTAGCTTTGTATAGTAGATCCGTGGTAATGTCTGGAGCTCTTAGATGATATGTTAGGCATTTCCTGGCTATATCTGGATAACTTTAATGATGAAATGTGATTTACATTGCATTCAGACCGATGAGCCCATGGAGGGCTAGCTTTTGATGTGCGTGACCATGCCCCATGGATGTTCGTGAGGACCTGGGCATTAACATGGGGGAGATGATCGCCAGACCAAGGTCAAGAGCCCATCGATGGTTGCTGGGATGACATGTGAGGCGTGGACACCAAGATGAGTCTGTACGAAGAAGATGTATGCCCTACTATACACTTTGGTAGAGATCTACCTAGGGGGATCACCCCCTGCATGGGATGATGGCTTTGATGGGCGTGGACGCCACCGTGACAAATGGACGCTTCCCGAGCAGTTGGCAGTGTGTTGGGCTTGTTTGCACATGTGGCAGTTTGCGTGAGCCCCAAGGGGGCCAACGCTTTGCCTTCTGGATGCCGGGATGATGCCTGGGGTGGGCAATAACGCCTCCTCAAAGCAGTCTGACCGCCTCCTTAGCTCTTACTTTGACATTTCAGCATTTAATGTGACAAATAATGAGATAATGTTATGTCAGCCTTGTCAGCTGTTTTAATGACCACTAAAACGGTCATTTGGATGATATATATTGAGTACATTGTTTCATTTTGATATAACATAACTTGCTCTCTGAGAGAGATACTCTTTAGTCTTTGTCTTGGTTATTTTTGGGCTCTTGTTTATGCACCAATTGGAAGGATTGACATTGGCATGCATATGGTGTTTCTTATCATTGGAAGGTGTTACAAGTAGGGTTTGATTTGGCTCTTCATTGATTTGTAAGTATATTTTTGGTATGCAAAATTCTTGATTTAATGGTTGTAGGTAGAATATCTTACTTTTATGGTTACATTGTTACTATTTTTCTTAATCATTGAAACCCTAGGGAGCAAGCACAAGTAGGTCATTGCTTCATGTCCCCATGATAAAGCTTGATTAGCCATCGATTAAGAAAAACCTAGCCTAGCCATTGCTACACTAGTTCCTCTTTCTTGAGTTACACTAAACATAAATTGAAGAAAGAAGACGCCCCAGGCCTAATTAATTTTACACCCAGGGTTTGACTCTTTTCTGCTTGAAAAGCCTTGTCCCTACAACACTTTTCTACCATAGATTTATGTTTTATAGCTACTGCCAAAAGAGTTCTAAAGGAAAGAGGGAGGAGCATGAGGCCTAGCTTTTAGCTACAATCGAATGAGCCTCCTCCCCTTAGGTTTTTGATTTGGTGGCCCCGCCATTGCAAAGACTATTAAACCTAACTCTCCCGCCCTTAGGTTTAGATCTTTCCAAGCCATTAGTCTCTCTCTTGACTCCATAATACCCAAGGCAATGGTCCTGTTCTGCAACGCTGAGTCTTGGTGTTTAAAACAAGGCTTCAAACTCTCTTTAATTTGAAACCCTAACTAACCCTACTGGCCAACCACCTCCTAGCTAGTTGATGACGTCTCGCCTCTTTGTAACCTTTGCTTAGCATAAAGTTAAGCAATGACCTATCCTTTGATAGACACACAAGTGTTGGGTAATTTCATTGGCCTAAAAGGAAAAAAACGTTCACTTTATTGTCTAGCTAACTCAACCCTAACTAGCTAGTGACGCCACACTTATTTTGATCTCTTGTTTAGTATAAAACGCTAGGATTTTGTCATATAGCATTTGGCATTATGTATGACTATTTTCATTGGCTTAAAACGCCTACTTTGCCTTCAAAACCAATCATAGGAATAAGGTCGACGCCACCCCTTTAGTATAGCACAGCAACATTATATATAAGGAAAGCAGAGATTTGTGATATTTATTGCACTGTGATACAATAAGGATTGATTTTATACATTGAATGCTATTATCATTTTGTATTTATTATAAAAAATGTTTTAATTGTAAATCATTGACTTGGCTAATAATTACATTTACGCTCTATATGTATATTAAAGATAATAATATTTTGAAGTACTAACCATTATATGCACATTTTAGTTTCATTTGCCTTGTCTCAAACAGTGCTCTTTCGCTGAAGTATCTTCTCCGACTATCCTTTTGGCAGTGATCGGTGAAGGGAAAGCTTACCTTAACCTTTGAGTCTTAAAACCTTGATCCTTTTCCCTCAAAACCCCGACATTAGGGACGCCTCCCTTGGGATTAGCCAATTTAATAGAAAGAGCTCCCCATCGAGGTGACAAGGGGTGGGGAAGTTCAGCACGCTTGAGTCTTACTCCAAGCTACTATCCTATCCTACAAATCAATAACACTCGAATTTTGAATGATTTCTAGGAATGGTTTGATTTTTGCTGTGGGACCAATATCTCTGGTACGGGAGTCCATTTTATCTTTTGGCTATTATCCTAATACATGAGGCCATTTCTGGTTATTATTCTATGGGAGGCCGATTTGGTTATTATCCTAGTACAGAGGCCAAATTTCTTATTTAATTATTGAAGGGCCATGATCCCTTGTACGGGAGTCCAAATTTTCTCAGTTGGTTATTATCCTAGTACAAGAGGCCATTTTGATTTCGTTATCCCTATGGAGGTCATCTTGGTTATTATCCTAGTACCTGGAGGCCAACAATGTTTTGTAGAAGTAGTAGAGGACCCGAGAAGACATGGGATGTCTCAAGGTTAACAACACCGGAAAAGGAAAATGTCTATCCCTCAGACTTCAGAGGAAGACACTTGACTCAGAAGGAGTCAAAAAAATTAAGGAAGAGAGGAATTATCTTCTACCTCTTCAACAGTCTAGAGGGAGAAAAAAATTATTCCAATTGATCCAATAGCTCCAATTGATGTTCCTAGAGACATTGCAAAAGAGGGCCATGTACCGCCTCGATCGGCTAAACCGCAGGAGGAAGAGGGACATATAGCTCCTCGAGGCACATTCCCAGAGAGCAAGAGACCAAATAGATTTTCGACCTAATTTTCATCCATGAGCCACATCAATTATACCGAGCCTTCCCCGACATGGAGAAGCAAATGTGCCTGTGTATAAGATGCTTATTAAAGAGTACAATCTATCATGAAGAATGATGCGGGATATATTGTTTCAAGACCAGAAGGAGTCTCAGAGGAATTCAAAGGACTGGCAGATCTAAGCACGCATCCGATGAAGTGTCGGTGAAGTACAAAGAAAGATTTGTGTAATGAGGATTCTCACAGTGGAGGGAATTGATTATGAGGGAGACATTTGTCGTCAGTATTCTCGATATACCTTATCCCATTCATCATTGCACTACCGTGATCCATAGTTAAAAACTACATCGATGGATGTAAAGACGTTGTTTCTCAATGGTGATATTATGAAGAAGTTTACATCGAGAAACCAGAAGGATTCATGATATACGATGACAAATCTTATGTGTACAGGTTAAAGAAAGTCCTTTATGGACTAAAGAAGGCACCTCATGCTATGTATGAGAAGATGGATGGATTCGTGATGGGCTCTGGGACTCTTATGCTGTTGATCCAAACCTATATTACCTCATTATTCATTGTGATAACCGTGAGTTGTGTAAAGCTGAGTGTTGACCGCCTATTCAAATAGGGGTCAACTCATGTTCCATGAAAAGATGCATCAACAGATGCACATATGTTCCGTGACAGTATTGGTTCACTTGGGCATTTGATGCCCCAAAGACAAATTTTGTAAATCTAAATTTCCGCGACTCGCGGTTAATAATGTAATAAGTCTCAGCATGAGTCATAAGTTAGGTCAGGCACCTTGGGTGTTTCCATTGGGGGAGTTCCTTTTCACCGAGGGTTTTTTTATCCTCGTGTTATTAATTGGGCTTTTCAGCCTGGTTGTTTTCCCTTGAGTTTTTTCCTCCAAAGTGGTGAACGACTTCTTAATGGTCTCGTCCTTTGGTAACCTTGTTTATGAATACGAAATGACCATGCTAGACGCTAGAAAGTTTCGTGGAATTTCCTCAATAGAATTCAGATAGGGTTTTTTAATTCAATGAACACACAACACTAATTAATTTTTTTGAGCAACATTGTAAAAACTTAGTCTTGGGATTTTATAGGGTATTTGTGCTCAAAAGAAATGGAATAGCACCCCTACAATCTATACAGACCGTTTCAAAATGACAAGTTTTACTATGTATTTGTCCACTTAGAGTCAGAAATGTACCAAAACAACAATTTTAATTGCTATGACATTAGTCAAATGTCAAAAATCTTTTGTAATTTTGTTAAAGAGTTGCGTGGCAATGAGCAAGTTAGACTCCTCCTAACCTACCCAAACCCATCCTAAATCCACTTAAACCCTTAATCTACCAACTTAAATTTCATTATCACCCTTTACCCATGCCCTAAGGGAAAACGACCCCCTCTTTTAACTTCTTAAACCCAATCTTTTCACTTAAACTTGTGTGGCCCCTCTTAGTGAGGTGCGCCCTTCCTAAGGCTCCACTTCACCATAGATTGGACCCCACGCTCCAACTCACTCACATCATATGTGGCTCTCTCTCTCCTAGCTTGCTCTCTCTACCTCACTCTCCTCACTCACACGTTTGAGCTTTGACTTGTTTTGTGGGCCCCTCTCATGAGAGGTGCCTCTATTTCCATCCTTTCACCTCTCATGGTCCCCACGCCCTCCACCTCATCAATCCTAAGCTAAACCCCTAGAAAGGGCGCCCTCTCCTTGAGATTCCCTCTCTTAGAAACCCACACTTGACTCAATCTAGATGCCCCTCACTTTGCCTTTTGGGTATAAATGAGACCCCCTCCTCACTCATTTTGAGACCATTCTTTGAGCTACTATTATGTCACGGAATTTCAACTCACCCTCTTTGCTCTTGCCACCAAGCCACCCACTCATTGCTCTGAGAGTTTACCTCACATTTGGAATAATAGAGAAAGCTTTGGAGGATTATGAGGAGATCTTGAGTATTCTGGATTTTCTCTACACATGAGGTGATATCTTGGTTTTATATAAAATACAGGTAGATCTTCGGTAAGAGTATTCTACTAGGTAAGATAACTAAGAGTATTCTAGTTGTCTTATGTTTATGTTGAATAATTTAGGATCTGTAAGTATTTCGTTCTAGCTTATTCAAGATAACTATCTACTCCATGCCTCAAGACTTCTTTCCTTGAGTTTTGCAGGTCATTCAAAAGGATTATTGGGATAGTCTCAAAGAGGAGTCTACCCTTAACCCTTTCACAAACTCCTGCCCTTCTTATTGTCCATTTTATTTCCTTATTCATTTCAAATTTCTATTTCACATTTCAAATATTCTTGATAATGGCAAGGTCCCCATCTAGGATAACTAGGAGATCGTTTCTCGAGGCCCACATGGTCCTGCACATGGAGTACCGAGATGAGCGACCAGCATGTCCCCAGGACCCACCTTCTTCACTGCATTCTATCCTGCCAAGATTACCCATCACTACCCATTGGCCTTGCATCTAAAAGGTTCTTGCTCCATGAGGCAATGGGTCCCAGGTATCATGGTATGTGTCACATTTGATCATTATAACCTTCTTTCATGTATGCATTAGGATCTCTTCACTGTGATGACTGGATCTTACACTCATCTACTGCACACTGCTAGTGACTGATTGGGTAAATTTTAGCTGAAGTTGGTATTCATGGGTTTTGTTAGCCACCAAAGGCTTGAAGAACCATCGTCCTCTCCCTTCATATTATCATTTTTTCATCTTAAAACCCATTCATCTATCCCACTACCCTAGTCTAGCCATTAGGATGACCATCCGTAAGTACATCTTGTCTAGGGAAGAAGGGGCTAATGCCCAGAAGGTAAAAGCAACGGTAAAAGATAAAAGCCATCGGATAAATGAAAACCTAGAGATGTTTCTACTGTGGGATCCCCGAAGGCAATAAAAGCCTCTCGACAAGGGGAAACTAAGGGACCCTAAGAAAATGAAATAAATAAATGCAAGACCTAACTAAGAGGATGGAGGTCTCATCACGAGCCCATTATGTTCAAGCAAGTATTTAGCGGCATGACATTGCCACCATCCGGTCACCAAACCAGTGCAAAGGACTTGGGTTGCATGGCCAAAGGAAGGGGTCTCCACTGTAATGTTCTCTCTCTGCTGGCATACCAGTGGGTAACGCCATCATCTCTCCGGGCCACCGAGCTGAAGTGTCCTTTTCGTCAAGTCTTGTAGTAAAATGCAAATAAAGAAAGATAAGGCAATAAGGGCTTGGAAAAAGTGCATCCATGATCGCAATAACTCGGGCCCCACAAAGGCACCGGCTGCACACCGTGCCTCTAGGCCTGACGATGATCTAGACATCCTAAAACCACATCACGTCACTATACATGGTTTGAACCCTTTGAGGAAACTATCCATTTTGATATTAGCCCAATAGGCCCCCTTTTGGTTTTTCTAGCTTTGTATAGTGGGTCCGTGTAATATCTTTGAGCTCTTAGGAAGATTTGGTTAGGATAAGCATGCATATATTTGACAATTTTAACATGAAATATGATTTACATTGCTATGATGTCTAGGGATCATGAGCCACCGAGGGCGTAGTTTTTGATGTGCGTGACCATGCCCAACGGACAGGTAACAAGTGGACCAGTACACATAGGGAGATGATCAGGTCGGACCTCCATGGGGCTAAAGAGCCCATCGGCTGTCCGCTAGATGGCGTAGAGGCGTGACAGATGCACGAGCCCTTTGCATGAGAAGAAGAGGGACGCTTCACTAGGACGTTTTGGCAGGACCGCCTTCATGGGGATCGCCCCTGCGATGAGGACGTTGGACCTTGATGATCGTGGATGCCAACGTGACACCGGTCACTTCGAGCATGTGGCGGTCAGGCTTCTTGGCACGTGGTGGGAAGGTTGCAGAGCCCGTGATGGGCCAACGCTCTGCTCATCGATGGTTATTCTCGCCTCTACAGCCAACGCCCTTTAGGGGGTTGACGCCTCATTATTAGCTCATGTTTTGGCATTTTAGCATGTAAAAGTGACAAATGATTAAAATATCAGAATGTTAGCCTTGTCGGCTTCTATTGACCTATTTTGTAAATCTGTATGGAATCATAAATGAGGATGTTTTGCCCTCATTTAATCATAACATAACTTGCCTCCTTGGAGAGAAGTCATTTTAGCTCTTGTCTTGTGTTCTCGTCTCTTTGGAAGTGTATTAAACCTCTTGAGGAGTTATTTTATGCTATATTGGAAGGTTTACAACTAGGTTTACCTGTTTCTCTCATGATCTTGCAAGTGTTCTTCATCAAAACTTCTGATTGAATAGTTGTTGCCCAACATTTGCATTCATTGTCATCTTGGTCAGATTTACTTGATCCTTGAAACCCTAGGAGCCTACACACAAGTAGGTCATGGCTTCATGTCCCCATAGCATGCTTGCAGCCAGATTCTGAGGGTTGAAATAGCCATAGCTACACCAACCTCTTTTATCTTGAGCTAAATTTTGCATAAATTGAAGAAAGAAGGCTCTAGGCCCAATTGATTTTACACCTAGGGTTAACTTCTAGGTTTGAAAGCCTTGCCTTGAAACTCTTTTCAGCCATAGATTCATGTCTTTGAGCTTTCAGTCAGTTTTAAGCCAAGAAAGTCTTAAGAAAGGATTGAAGCTCTAGGCCTAGCTTACCATGACCCTAGGTAAGTCTTTTCTCCTTAGGGTTAGGTTAGTGGCCTTGCTTTAGCAACACCATTAAACCCTAGGTCTCTTGTCCTAGGTTTGAACTCTTCCTAAACCATTAGTCATACTTCCTTTGACTCCATTGACCCAAGCGTTAGTCTAGACTGCTCTCGAGCTTGTTATGCCTTAAACCTTTCAAACTACCTTCAAATCTTGCAACCCTAACTAACCTAGCATCTAACCCTAGCTAGTTTTAGGACTAACCCTAAGAGGACAACGCTGGCCTTAATCTGAACTTTGCTTGATAGAAAGGTGCGGCCCCGTTTCATCATAGCCGTGGAGTTAAATTGTACTTTGCTGGTTGAAATTGTCAAAACGCCCACCATAGGCTAGCTAACCCCAAATCGCACTATATAGCCGTGATCGCCATAATTTCCTTACAGTTCTTTGCTTATACCCCGCAACGTTGTGACATCATGTTTCCGGCCATTGGACATTGAGTTAATAATTGCATCTCCAAGCTAATTTAACAAAACGTTTTTTCTCTTTGTCATAATTTTGGCCTATTGTTAAATGACGGGCCACAACTCCATTGCAGTAAACAATATAGGTGACGTGGTAACATTATATATGAGCTTGGTTTAACATATTTATTGCATTATTGATAATGATACAAGGATTTAATATTGAAAAATTGAATGCTCTTATGCTTTTGGCCGAGAAGTGATATTAATCTTTTGTTTTATTGATATCATTGACTCCTTGGCTAATAATAGCACTTAATTATTTGCTCATATATGTATGATAGAGATAGTCATTGATTTCATGAAGTACTAACCCACCTAAAGCACATACTTTAAGTTGTATTTTTATTTTGTCTCAAGAAACAAAAGTGCATCCATCGGATATTCTTTCTTGACTATCTACTTGGGCAGCAATCCGTGGAAGGGCTTTTCCTTTGACTGGCCTTTATCCTTTGGCCTTCCTTTGACTCAGAATGCCTTAGGGACGCTCTCGACTTTCCCTCCTTAATAGAAAGAGCTCCCATCGAGGTGACAAGTATGGGGAAGCTCCTGTTACTGTTTCAAGCCCCACTCAAGCTAAACCTTTCCTACAAACCGTATGATACCGTGTCATAAAATCATACTTTTCTTAAATATTTTTAGCGTGAAAATTTTCAAAAGTATTTCAACTTTTTTTGGTGTTTTTGTAGCATTTCCAGTAAGCTTTTGCTTGTTGGTTTCTGCAAAAACTTACCAAGAACAAGGGGAAGTTTCTCTCAAATTCATCCACAAGCCTCAATCGAAACACATCTTCATTTGGGTAACAAATTTCCAACGTTTCCTGTATATTTGTGTATTTCAAGCTATTTTATTGATTCTTTATTGTATAGTTGCAGCTAATAAGATTGCCGACACCTTTGGAGTGAAGTTGGGCTAGCCAACTCCCCAAAATCGTCAAGGCTAGATTAGTTATTCTATTTTCAAAATCAATTTTTTGTTTTTTTGGTTATAAGGATAGTTTCGGCTCGAAAATGGGCCGAGTCTATTCCATGATTCTTCTCTCCCGGATTCCCGCCAGAACGAAGATTGGAATGCCCTCGCTTCAGGCGCTTATATCTTAGGAATATTAGATCTATCGTGCCTAAGACCTTGGGAGAGTCATCCTGTAACCTATTCCGTCAAAGGAAAATCAATCTCTAACTTATTTTTATTGTTTATATTGCGACCTTAGAGTCATCCCCAAAATCGCCTGGCTTAAAGGGGAAATGAATTGTGGTGATGATTTCTTACTATGCCACCAGGTTTAGATATCTCCTGAGCAATCTTCATTTGCAAGCGTATTTCCTTCCGCTATTTCATGTTCATATGCTCATGCACTAATGGTGAATGGTTTAGTGACTTAGATGCAATTTCAAATGCTATAGCTCATCTTTTCATTATGCTATTTCAGAATCTTATATGCATGTGATATGTGAAATGGTTTAAGTTTCAATTCGTTGCTAAGTTTCCTATTTCTCAAGCACTTTCATTTTCATAAGCTTAGCCTATATATGTGGGTGAATTGTTAACTTCCCATTCACGTTTCGATCATCACTTTAGCATTTCGTCCCACTTTATTTTTGCAAGTTATATGCTTATGATATGGATGGATAATATGCTGATGTGGAATATCTCTTGAGCTCACGTCCTTGTTTATGGTTCAGCAATTACACCTTTGATGCTCATGTCTTGGTTCATGGTTTAGGCACTCACGTCTTAGCTTCATTTTAAGCCACATCTTGCACATATCTATCTTAACGTTTATGGGCTGAACATTTTGCACTTGAAGCACCCACGTCATCTTATCTTATGGTCTGAAATATACACATTTACAGTTTATGTATCTTGCAATTGCCCACGTCTTAGCTTCATTTCGAACACTTTTCACATAAATCTACCTCATGTTTATGGTGAATGTTTAGCATTTGAAATATATTTGTGCTTAAGTTATCTCATCTTGTGGTATAAGGCATTCACACTCACGTTTACATTTTGCAAAGTACCCACGCTTCAATCTTTAATTTTCGGTTCATGTGTGGAATGTTTATGGATTTAATGGTTTAACATATTGCAACGTTCCTTTCATGTAATGATGTGTTGATGGTATAACATTGTGCTACATTCACTTTACGTATTGGTATGTTATTGATGGTTAATTGACATTCGCAAGCACTCGATTACAAACATTTTGCTCACGGCCATGCGCTAAAAACTAAAATTTGGAAGGTCTAAAACTTGTTTAAAAGCAACCCAACACACCTAAAGACCCACCCGAGGGTCATAATAACTTTTAGTAACATTTTAGGGGCCTCATTCATCCATCTCCACCATCTAAAACGGGCTTGAGGAAAACAACGGAAGGTAGTGGCGGGGGACCGTCCCGTGGTTTCGTTGGGGAGATCCTTTCCGGGAAGTACTCTTG
>SNQJ01S0235992.1:0-11759 GCA_010110895.2 Picea sitchensis
CTAATTGTTTTGTATTGATTTTCATGTCTTAAAACAATGTTAACATTGTAGAGTAGAAGGGTGAGTTGACTTTGTTGATTAGATGGACATATACACGATCACTCACCTCTTACATGTCGCTACCACTCCTTGACAGAACCTGCAACCTTTATTCTCCCTTCCTCTAAACTATACAATTAATAAAAATAGTTTTTTTGCACCTAGAAATGAATTTAAATTTTTGGAAATTAAGTGTCAGATGGAGGACCAGATTAAGAGTCGGATGGAGGACCAGATCAAGTGTCAGATGGAGGGACGGATTGAGGTATAGATAAAATTTCAGATTTTTATGCACACTGAATCAGGGCCTGGGATAGATTCTGGAAGTCCTTCTTGTTCCTTACTATAGATAGGTGATTTAGCCTTTGAATACTATTATTTTTGGTCAATTAGGATTTGTCATCATAAACCTTTAAACGAATTTATAAGTTATCATGTGAGTTCTTTATTTATGGTTTAACAATGCCTGGTTATCTTAATTCTTAAATGGATTATGTAGGGTAGTTGACTTCTATCATTTACGGTTGGACTTCCCTTAACTCTTTAATGAAATTTTTAGATAGCAATTGCATTCTTACGTGTGGTTGAAATAGGATTTGGTCTTCCTTAATACCTTTGAGTGGAATTGTAAGGTAGACTCAAAATATTTCCACCTTGCTTTCTATGATTGAACCCCTTAGATATTTTAAATGGTTATGTCAACAATAGACTTCTTATTAATTGATTTTGTGATTGATGTTTTTTAGTTTTAAAAATTGGATGCATCATGAAAATTAGCATCTAAATTTAATGTAGTTCTTAAGAAGATTGATCTTCTTGTGGTTCCTCACAAATGTGTATATGACTTTATCCTTTAGATTCCTGATATCTATATTCTTAGAATATTTTCCTTAATATGAAAATGCATAGTTGAGTTACACAAGACTAAGATTTATTTATTCTCTTGGGGTTATTGTTCTTTACGTAAAAGCCTCTTACTCATTTACACTCAATGTTGCTGGAAGATTATTAAGTAAAGTAGAATATTATTTGCACTATGATGAATAATTGATGATTAGATGAGAGGGATGAGCTAGTTTGGATTGCGGTTTATGTTGGGCTATGGTAATTAGACACCTCCTTGTTACTTAGAACAATTGACAGCCCTGAGACCTTAAATGGATAAAATCAATTGCAACCTGGGCTTGAGCATTGCTTATGTGTCCTGGAGGTCCTAACCTTGCAGGGTAGGTTGGGCGGGTAGTATCTTATGTCATTTTATGATTATATTTATGATCCTTAAGGAGTGTTGTGTTATATGATGATTCTCCTTATGAGATAAATTGAGCGATTTATGATTCGTGTTGTGATGTTTCATTATTAAAAGAGAATGCAATGGTTATGGGTTGTTGTTTATTGTGTTAATGCATTGATATGTGTATCATTATTCATTGCAATGTTGTGTTAGCTTATGTCGTGCATGATTGTTAATGTGTTAATATTATTTCATTAATATGTCAAATGATGTTCCAATGATGTGGTTATTATTTGTGATGTATTTTTCCTAATGCAAACAAACAATTGTTTACCTATTGTATGTCGCTTTTGTTGTTGTAACGGCGGGGCCATTACATATGGTATCAAAGCGAGTTCAACCCTATGGTTGTGGATCATCATGCCTTCCACTTTATTAGACCCTTGATTAAAAAAATTAGCACTCATTAAAAATTTTAACCTGTCCATGCGGTCTTCCTGGTTAGAGGACGTCATGGAGATAGACGACATGGTACTAAGGGTGGAGGTGAAACACCTCCAATAGCACCCACGCCAGAGAGGTCCAACCCCTAAAGAGAAGAACAAGTCTTGAGCATGAGAGGATTGTCGTGCGGGATGTGATTAATATGATGAGGTCCTTTCAGAGGATGTCATAGGCCTTGTTTAACCGTTTTGATAGAGATGAGGTTGGGGCACCTGTACCCCCTGAGAGTCCACTGTGCACCCCGATCGGTACTGATAGAATTCACCAAGAACTCGAGAAGGTCAAGTTTTTAGATTTCTTGGGTGCCATGGACGGCGCAGCCACCGAGGCATATGAAGGTCTACATGGTGGTATTTCAGTTGAAGGGGAGTGCTCTTCTATGGTTGAAGACGATCCTAACACAATTGAACACGGCCATCGAAGACACATCATGGGAACTATTTGAGGAGTAGTTTAGGGAGAGGTATTTCTCCAAGGAATCCATTGAGCGTCAACCCAATGAATTCAATGACTTACAATAGGGCGGTCGGACGGTGCCCTAGTATGAGGCTTGATTCTTGGAGTTTCTTAGGTGTGCTCCACATACAAGAATAAAAATGTTGAAGGTCAACGAGATGTGATGGCCTTAAACGTCAGCATTTGTGTGAAGGTGAGGATCCTAATGCCTCAGACGCTACACGATGCGGTCCAGAAGGCCCTCATAGCTGATGAAGAGTTGATCAGTGGGGGTTCAAGGCAGTACTCCTGCAAGACCAACAGGATGGATGATGTCAGGTGCGCAGTAGCATCAGATACCATCTCGATGTGCACCAAAGTATAGGGATACATCATCAGTATCCACATTCACAACTCCCCGATGACCAGCTCCTCAGTGAGGAACTCCCTACAGAGGACCACCGCATCAACAAAAATAGTCATTAGGCTTGTTCCACGAAAGAGACTAGGGATTCTAGGTTGGTGGGCCAACAACTTCTACTTCGGGGACTAGGATACTGGACTGAAGACTGGATGTTGGACAGGTGGAGAGCCACTTTACCAGCATGAATTTTCAGTTAAGAGGGCCAGAGTAGTCGAATCAACAAGACCCACTACAATAGGAGATTGGGAAAGACCCATAGTATTTAAACAATAGTGAATAACCGCTAGGCCGAGCACCAGTCCCCTGTTCTCAAGACGTCAGGCACAATCATCGATCAAACCTTTGGTTTTTGATAGAACTAGGTACTACAGAAGAGAATGTGCTAGGATGAAAGTCCTATACATTATTAGCATTGAACAACCAAGGCGTGGAGAAAGGACTAGAAAACCTTCCAGTAGTACGAGAATTTGCAGACATATTCCCAGAGGATTTTTCAGGGTTGTTGGCTGAGAGGGAATTGTAATTTACCATCAACCTAAAATCAGGAACTAAACCGATAGCAAGAATTCCTTATCGGATGTTGACCCCTCAGTTACAGGAGTGGAAAATACAACTGAAGGACTTGTTGGATATAGGAATTATACGTCCAAGTGTGTCTCCTTGGGGTGCACCTGTTATTTTCATATGGGAGAAGGATGGGTTGTGGAGACTCTTCATTGACTACCATCAATTGAACAAGGAAATGATCAAGAACCAGTATCCTTTGCCAAGAATAGATGATATGCTGATTAGATGAAAGGTGTGACATTGTTTTCAAAGATTGAATTGAGATCAAGGTATCACCAGTTACAGATGAAGGAGGAAGACATTCCTTTGACCAGATTTAAGACGAGGTTTGGACATTACGAGTTTACCATTTTATGGTTTGGACTGAAAAACACCCTAGGGGTATTCATGATCTTGATGAATGGGGTGTTCAACGAATACTTGGACAAGTTTGTTCAAGTATTCATTGATGATATTTGGATATATTCTCGGACGATGGAAGAACATGCAGAAAATTTGCGCTTGGTACTACAATGTCTATGAGAGAACAAATTATGTGGGAAACTGTCAGAATGCTCGTTTATCAATCGAAGATTCATTATTTAGGGAATTTCATCTCCAGCGAAGGTATCGTTGTGGATCCAACGAAGGTAGAATCTATTATGGAATGGTTTGTGCCGACAAATGTATCAAAAGTGCGTAGCTTCATGGGTTTAGCGGGATATTATCGATGGTTCCTCGAGGGTTTTTCGAAGATAGAAAATCCGATTATGGAATTGTAGAAGAAGAATAAGAAGTTTTTGTGGACTGAGAAATGCATGGAAGAATTTCAAAGGCTCAAGGATCTGTTGACAATAGCGTTAATAATAAAATTCCATGGCATGGACGAGGACTTCTTGGTATGCACAGATGCATCCAAGGAAGGCTTAGGTGGAGTCTTGATGCAATATGCTCAAGTGATCGCTTACATCTCAAGGAAGTTAAGAAAGCATGAGGAGAAATATGCGATGCATGGTTTGTACTTATTGGCCATTGTGTATGCCCTGAGAGTGTGGAGACACTACCTGATTGGATGGAAATTTGAACTGAAAACATACCATTGTGTTTTTCCGCACAAATTTTTATGCAAAGTGACTTGAACACGCGGCAAGGGCGTTGGTCGAAACTACTTAGCGAGTACGATTTTGAGATTAACTACATAAAAGGAACAATGAACAGAGTAGTAGATGCATTGAGTTGGAGACCACACATATTTTTGGTGATACCTCTTCAAACGAATATTCATGGAAGGATTCTAACTTTACAATGCGACGATGACTGGTATAAATAGGTTAAGGAATTTATCGAATGAGACACCATTTTTGTACCAAAATTTGAGGGATTTACTATGGACAACGATGGATTAATGAGATATAATAACTGGATTTATGTACCTCCCAATGACAATTTGAGAAGTTTTATCTTAAAAAAATCCCATAGAGAATTGTACATGGCTCATCTAGGAGTCATGAAGATGAGGGTAGACCTTAATCCCTCAATCTTCTGGTAGGGATGAAGGTGGACATAGTTAACTACTTAGAGAGGTGTCTGGAATGTCAGCAAGTAAAGGCTGAACATAGACATCTGACTGGATTACTACAACCACATGTCATTCTGGAATCGATATGGATGCCATTTTGATGGACTTCATTGTGGGATTGCCGCTGAACACAAGAAGTTATGACTCGATTTTCATGATAGTTGACACTCTCACGAAGAGTGCACATTTTATTCTTGTGCACATGACGTATCAGGAACCTAACATAGCTAGAGTTTTTATCAGCGATATTGTGAGGTTGCATGGAATTCCTAAGAGGATTATATCCGACCGAGGACTAGTGTTTACAGGACGATTTTGGACTAGTTTCCAAGAGGCCTTGGGAACCCAAATTAATTTTAGTATCGCTTATCACCCGGAGACAGACATGCAGACAGAAAGAATAAACCAAATCTTGGAAGATATGTTTTGTACGTACGTGATGGACCAAAAAAAGTGTTGGGAGGATTTCTTGCCACTGGTATAGTTTTCATACAACAACATCTATCAAAGCACCATTAAGATGGTTCCTTTTGAGTTTATTTAAGGGTGACTGTGTCAGACATCTTCGAATTGGGATCATCTTGAGGATAGGGTCTTGGTAGGACCAGAAGCGATCCAAGAGTGTAAGAGAAAATGAAAATGATAAGACAAAGGATTAAGGAAGTGCAAGATCAACAAAAGAGTTATGTCGATGTGCATTGCGTTGACTGTAGTTATGAAGTTGGTGATCGAGTATTCTTGCGGGTGAAACTGCACAAGAGTTCGATCAAGTTTGAAAAGGGTGATAAAATATCTCCTAGGTTCATGTGACCTTTCAAGGTTGTCGAAAGGAAGGGGCCTGTGGCCTATTGACTAGCCTTGCTTGATTCTTTTAGGCATATGAACGACGTTTTTCATGTATCTGTTTTGAGACATTATGTTAGTGATCATACACATTTGATTGACATGAATTCCTTGCAGGTGTCGGACGAGGGTGCGCTCATGGTGGAGCCAATCCACATTTTGGACCATCACATTCGACAACTACGACGTCAAATAGGCGACCAGGTCAAGGTCCAATGGGACAATTATAGTCCGCACTTGGCTACCTGGGAGGAAACATATGATATGCGCCACGAGTTTCCATTTTTGTTTGATAGGCAGACATTTAGATATTGTCAGACACTTTATTTCTGCACTTGTATACTGTGAAACTTCGGGACAAATTTTAAAACAAGAGGGGGTGTATGTAACATCCCGCTCTTGGGCACACCTGATGTGACTTATTCTTTGAGGACACTTGCGTGCAAGTGATCTAGTTCATTATATGATTGTCTGCTTCGCTTATGGATTATGATGATGAGATTATGGATTATGATGTTATGTTATGTTATTTATATATAGACAGGTGTTATTGACTGGTTTCTCATGAGTGTGCAGGACTCTTGACAGATTGAGGATGTTGATGGCATTGATGGACCTCCTTGGACTCTGGAGTAGACTGTATATGGTTTGAGTATTTTTGTTATTGCATATGTGACATATGACTAGGTATATTATGATGTTGTTTATGGATCATTGACATGTTTTATTGATGGATGCAAGATGATGATTTCTTTCTAACCAGACTCACATTAGGAGTGAAGGGGACATGCACAAAAACAAAATATATTGAGGGAGAGGTGTGGAAATGTCCCTGCCACAACCTACTAGCACTCTCGTCATGGTTGGAACTGTAGGTTAATGATTACCTAGTTCGAGAGATCCATGATTCCATGAGGGAAGACTGAGGCAGCTGCTCATGAAGATTTTAAAGGGTGTGCAATAAGCCAGGGTCATTATTCCTTAGAGGCCCTTAGTCTCCCACAAGGTCGCCCGATGGAGCATTGACTCCAAGGGTTGGACAACTGCCAAAATCAGTCAAAAGGTGAGTGGCACCCTTGGAGCACGTAGTGCGTATTGAAGGGAACATTGCATAAATGAGACATGAATAAAGGCGAGTGGCACCCTTGGAGCATGTAGTGCATCTTGAAGGGCACTTCACATAAACGAAAAATGAATAAAGGCGAGTGGCACCCTTGGAGCACGTAATGCGTCTTGAAGGGAACACCACGATTTTCAAACACAAGTGAGTCAATGAACCTAGGTGCCTAGAAAACAATATATTACTTTGACATGGTCAGCCTTAAAATAATTATGTATGAGTAAAGTTTATTAATTATAATTTTTCCTTTAAAAAAATTACTAAGCCTAGTTGAAATTAAAGCCTAGGACTAAGTAGGATATGAGGACTAAAATTTAATTAAGCAATTAATAAAGGGGTGATGAAGAAAAATCAAATTTATAATTTAAAGGAGAAATTAATTATCTAAAAATTAATTGTTGTTTATGTGCAAAACTTGCTAAATTAGAACTTAGACAAAAGGGGAAATTAATTGCAAAAGGAATGTGGAACATAGAAAGGAATCTAGTCTAGAGAACTTTCCTAATTAGAACTCAACTAAGCTTTAAGAAATGCGTCAACCATTAAGGGAAATTGAGGGAATAAAGGGACAACAAGGAGCGTTTTTAGGTGGGTGAGGGAAATTGGAAAATTAATTAAATGAATTTTGGGTGAAACTAAGGGATCGGGTGACAAGTGTACGGGGGATAATATTTCTTAATAAAATTTAATAAAAAGAGTTTAACGTGCAATTGGAAAGTGTTCACTAAGAGAAATCTATAAACGTAATGGTAGAGAGGAGGAATGGATCACGACTGACAATCATAAGGTTATGCTGCCATATTTTTCTTGACTGATTTTTCTTGTGGGGGTTGGGATACCCAGCTCGAATTGAGAGTGGTAGCTCGACCTTGCGAGGCAAGGTGGGAGCTATCTTTTCTTTGGTTTGTGTGCATGGCCTGTTTGCAGCTCTGGGGTCTCAAGGGGAGGAAGAGTACCCCTAGTGTTGGTTGGGAGGTCCGAGGTACCAGTGATGTCTCATCGATTTGCAAGCGGGATCCAGGAGGAGCGCCAGCTGCTGAAGAACATCAACAATAAATTTCACTGGTTACGATACGTTCATTTTTGTTGTTGTTGTTTGTAATTGAGTTAAAAATTTATGTAATGGATTCTGAATTTAGTTGGCTAGATGCTTGGTATTATGTAGTTGGAATAGTGTCATATGGTTTTTCGTTCTATGAATTAGGATTTTTCACTCATTGTTTTCTTTCTGCCACCCTTGCTCTGAGAAGAAGTTTGTAACCATTGATTAAATTTTGTTGCTTGAAAAAACCTCACCTCTTCACACAACGATTCTCTACATTGTACAACTATTGTCTTCTTGGTACTTCTATGTTTTACCATGGATAGATCTATGCGTATTTACACAAGATTTTAGTTATTAAACTTGTCCAACACAAAACGATTTACTCTGTGTTTACCAAGGATAGATCTCTACGTATTTACACAAGTTTTTGGTTCTTAAAATTGCCCAACACAAAACGAATTTACTATGTATGCATTCATTCCAATCTTGAGAGTTTCCATTTCGGTGTTTAAAACAAATTTAATGTATATGCATTCAATTCCAAGCTTGAGATTTCCCATTTCAGTGTTTTAAAACGAGTCTTTTGTGTATGCATTCAATTCCGAGTTGATGTTTCCACTTCTGTGTATTAAAACGAATTTGTTGTGTATGCAATCATTGCCAAAATTTATGCTTGTTGGGATCTTGGGTCCCTGCATAAATTATTGAAAGGCCTTAATTAAGTTCATGACGGAGTTATCAGTTCTGGAACTGATATTTGTTGGCTCTCTATAGATGTATTGTAATTTGATTTTACTGTCCTGTAGGGTCTTACGAGAGATATCCACTTGATTGATTAAATTTTAAGATTTTGTTAATAATTTCTTGGAAAACAAAATTGGAGATTTATGTTGCCCAAACCTGTAGAAGATTCTAAAATTGTTCTTTAGTCTTGTTGTCACGGTTTTCAACTATGTAGTTGTCAATTTCCCTTCTTGTCTTTTAGAAAACACTTTCAGAATTTAATTGAGCGATTTTGTTATGTTTACTTTTGTTTTCTGAATTTTAATTTCGAAGTATTATAATTCAAGAATGAAGTTGGGGGATATAACCATAGTTTGACCTCCTGAGTTTTTTTGCAATCATTTCTGATGCAAGAGCATCACAAGGGCGTGCAAGCATAGCCAACAGCAAGACAACACGGAGATAAGAGACAACTGGAAAAGCACCGAGCACATTTTTTGAAAATGTTTTGAAATATTAATGAAGTCATTAAGTGGAGGCATGCTTGTATTATTGTAAAAGGAACTTGAGAGATCCACTCTCGTCCATAGTAGATAGGAGCCTTTATGTGTAATGAATGTAGGTAGATAGAATTTAATTCTAGATTAGACAGTTTTAGAGCACAAGAGGGAAACGGGATATAGACACCCTCATTGTATAATTGTAACATGATTGTCAAGATAGAGCAGAGAAGAGAAGAAGCAGAGAGTTGTGTAGAAGAATTCCATGTACAGAAGTTTTGGATTGATACAAAAAGCCTTGATTCAGACTCATGGTTCTCATATATTCTTTGTGTATGCATTATTGAATGCTATGCTCATGGATGTTTACTTTCTGTCATGCATTTGCTGTTTAGGCCATGTGTGTATGATTTCTTGTTAAATGTTTGAAATCTGGGAGGAAGAGTAAGGAATGAGTTTCAATTATTTCTCTGCCTAAGTGAGTAAAATTCCTTCAAGGAGTGCAGTGAAGTTTGTCCACAAGGAGTGATTTGACATAAGTCAAAGTTCATCTCTGAAAGATCAGGAGGGATAACAATTGTTCTCATTCTCACAGAAGTGCAAGTTGAGCACAGGAGCCATGCAAGGTGTGCGCAGGCCGAGTAAAGTCTCAGAGTTTGTGAACTTGAGAAATTGTTGAAGGACTGCTGCTGCAGGGAGTGCACAGAGTTGAAGGACTTCAATTTCTTTGAATTAATTGAATGATTCGCCACAAGGAGTGCGTGTGGGAGTCTTCTTTAAGAATCAGAGTTGGAGAAAGCTCAGGAGGGATAGGGTCTTCACAGTTGTCAAAGAAAAGCACAGAAGGTTGGTGCCTTGAGGAGTTTAAAGGAGGCGTAGCAAGTTTGTGTTGCAGGTGGGTAAGTTCCATGGAGAAATACTTGGTTAAATTCGTAGGAATTGTCCAGGAAGAAATGGACGGTCAGAATTATTTGAGAAGAATTCGTGAAGTCACAAGAGCCATAAGATATTCAAAGAAGTAGGAATGTTACGACGAGATTTCCTCAAGTGTAAGCTCAAAATAAATTAGGTCCGTAGGATCCAAGTCATCCACGACTGTTGGATCACTCACGGAATCTCATTTCGGGGGTTCGTGAGTTAGAGAACCGAAATCCTAGTAGCGAGATGCGCGAAGTGGCGAGTAGCGAAGTGGCGAGTGGATCAGAGTCGTCCATCCGGGGAGGATAGGTGGCAGAGATCTAGAGATCTCACGAACTCAAAGGTTCATGAGGTGAGAGTCCAAAGGTTGGGTACTCTAGGTTGCGAAAGGCGAAGTGCGAAGTGGAGCGTAAGGAACACGTGGCAGAATTGCAAGGTGGGCCCATGGAATAGATAGGCGGACACACATTGTTCATTGAAGGGAGTCAACACCCCATTAACTTTTCGTGTCTCGAGGGTTCGTAAGATAAGAGGACGAAAGTCTAACCTTTCGACTTGTGAAGTGGCGAAAGGCGAGAAGCGCTAGTGGGAAGCCTAGCCGGTTGTCACGCGCGGAGGGCACTGACAGTAGGGAGACACACGTTGTTCATTGAAGAGGGTCAACACGCCATTGAATTTTTGTGTCTCGGGGGTTCATAAGATAAGGGGACAGAAGTCCAACCTTTCGACTTACGAAGTGGCGAAAGGCGAGAAGCGCTAGTGGGAAGCCTAGCTGGTGGTCACGCGCGGAGGGCACTGACAAGGGAAGGAGTTATATACGTCTTGTGATCTCAAATATTGCAGGATTGGGCAGGAGGAGTAGAGAGCTTTGACTCGCGAACTTGCGAGAGGCGAGTTGTGAAAAGCACCTTTCATTTTAGGCCTTGGTCATAGCCAGTGGTCATGCAGAGAAGGGGGAGCTTGCACCTAGTGTCGTTCGTGCCAGGGAATATTTCGAAAGGACCTGTGGATCAAAAGAAAGAAGATTCAAATAGGGAATTGAAAGAGTCGATCTGGCTCAAAGGGAAACGAGGAACGATCCTATAAGAAATCCTCGACCCGAGGGCGAGTGGGTCTGCACCGTCTGGTATCAGAGCCTGATTCTTGTTTGTATATTTCAGGTAGGAAAAGAGAGAAGGAATTTTAGCCATGCCACCGAGGAGAAGAGACAGGAAAACACCCGATCCGCCAGAGGAAATGGAAATGCCAGAAGGAAGGGGCAGGAAGGTGTAGAATCCAGAAGTGGAAAGAGATCTGCATGACATTCGCGCCATACTCATGGATGTGGAAATAAAACAAAGGCGCACAACTGATATTGGAGATGTCAGTGAGTCTGAAATCGAATATGACGCTAGACATGAAGAAGAAGAAATTGCAGTAGAAGATGCATCAAATGAACACTTGATTAGATTTGTTGCAAGAATGAGTGCAAGATCCAAAATGGACATTCTAGTTTATGAGGGAAACTTGGATGTTGAAGAGATTCTAGACTAGATTAGATCTCTGGACACACATTTTGACTATGAAGATGTCGAAGAAGACAAGAAGGTCAAACATGCTGTCATGAGACTTAAAGGACATGCAGCATTGTGGTGGGATCAATTGCAAGCTGACAGATGCCACCAAGGTAAGCATAAAATCAAGAGTTGGGATAGGATGATTGCAAAGATGAAAGCGAAATTCATTCCTAGAGATTACCAAATTACTCTATTTCGAAGGATGTAGAATTTGAGACAAAAGCTGATGACAGTGAAGGAGTACACTAAAGAGTTCTACAGGTTGAACATCAGAGAAGGTCATCGTGAAAGTA
>SNQJ01S0235993.1:0-10065 GCA_010110895.2 Picea sitchensis
TTATTTTTGTCTAAAATTTTTGCAGGTTACTCAACATTACTGCATTGGCAACCCTATAATAGTTTCTGGCTAATTTTTCAACTTTTCTATTGCAGGAGATAAAGTAAATGATCCATTGTCTATGTATGCAGGAGATATTATGAATGTAAGCAATTCGTTACTTCATTTCCCCAGTTTTGTGAATTTATTTTGAGATAGTTATTTAATGATAAGATATCCATATATTTCAAATATTAGAGAATAAACCCAAGAGTTATTGTTTTGAATCCTGTTTGTATCAGGATGTGAAGTAACTTAGAGGTCTCAATGATACTGGCACAATAAATGATGCTTGGAATCAAATCATACATGTTTAAAACTTCATGTGTCATGCCAAGAGAACACTGTATTCGTAAGAAAATGATTGGATCTAGCTAAATAATGTCTCCATCTATACTGCTAATCAACTTCTTAAACTTGGTCTAAGGAGTATAAAGAATCAATAATCTTATCTCACTCACAGCTCATTTTCAGTTTCATATGGTTTGCCACAAAGGACAATTTTCAATTTGATAAAGTTTACTTATGACCATCGAACTATAGAGGCATCATTTCGTAAAAAATGCTAGTTGCCAAAATGAGAATAATCAGATATTCTTTTTCCAACTCTTTGTATGTTAATCTAGATGAACAGGATTCTGAATATAATATAACCATTCTGAATATAATATAACCATTCCGAACATAATATAACCATTCAGAATATATTATAACCATACGCAAACGTAATATAACCATTTGGAATGGTTATACCATTCCGAATAAAACCATACGCAAACCATACCATTCCGAATAAAACCATACGCAAACGTAATATACCATTCCAAATAAAACCATACGCAAACGTAAAATACCTTTCCCCGGTGCTCGAAATTTCTCCACGACCGCTGCGACCTCGGTGCCCACGACCCCTGCGACCTCGGCGCCCATGACCCCTGCGACCTTGGCACCCACGACCATTGCTACCACGACTCATAACGAATACACGAAAAACAAATTCCAAACATTGCAAAAGCGATGTGTGGAAAATATATAAAAAATCTTTCGGCCGAACTATATTTCGGCCGAAAACTTATTGCCGGAAAAAAAATATCCAGCCACGCAAATTTCTACACGCAAATCGAGGGCGCGGTTATCGCTCGGTTCGATTTGACGTTTATTTTTTCGGCCGAAAAATAGTTCGGCCGAAAATAATATCTTTCGGCCGAAAAATATTTTTAGTTCGGCCGAAAATTTGTTTTTCGAAATTTTGGGGACCAGATTGTCACGAAAGTGTAACCCACCTTCGTGATTCCACCCTTAGCGGAGACTTCCTTTCTAGTATAACTTAGAATTGAAGAGAAATATGAGACAACACGAATCCTATGGATCATATATATGTTTATATATTATACATATATATTATTTTGGAAACTGTATAGGCGTCACCACAAACCGAAAATGGACTATCTACAACATAAATAGTTAATATTATATATGTTTTTTCATGTATTATATGAATCATATACTGATCAATAGTATGTATCAACAACATGTAAACAAAATGCTAGATGCGTAAATACCGATGAAATTGAAAGTTAAAAATCTGGAACCCCTTTTTATATATTATATCTGATGCTAGAATCGAAAGTACAACGAAATGGTCTGCTTCAAGAAGTTATATTGATATCGGAATACTGTTGACAGTTAGAATTTAACCATTCTGTATTACTCTACTTTCATTATGCGACATGAAAAGAAGAAGAGTCCTGAATATTGCATTAATTAAACACAGACAAAAAGTTCGAGCCCAGATTTAGGGTAGGTATGAAACTATGCAACCGAGGAAATTATAAATAGTTTATATGGTATATTATTATAATGATCGTTTCCTTGCCAAATAAGAATCGAACTTCAAACTGGGTACATTAAAATTACAGACTGAGGAAAAACTTTGACCTTTGCATCAGGGACGATTAAATCCCGAAGGGTTTGTGTTAAGGAACCCGAGTACCTTTCCCATGAAAAGGATGGCCGAGATCCACTCAGGATCGTTTTAAATTCTCCTTCAGCCGAAAAGGCTCCCTCAAGTCCCTATTGGAACCCCAATTTATACAATCCACAGGCCCTCCATGAAAAATCCACCGGCGAAAGTCAACAGGCAGTTGACTCTACCAGTACAATGTGCCTGCGCCACCTAGAATAGAATCCCTCTCTCCAACTCCTTTGTGATATGACCATAAACAAGGCCTTAACACAAGCGCATTTTGTGACTCGCGATCTCCCTAGTTCGTGTGTCAAAGTCCCTCGACTCTTCTTTCACTCCAAACCTCTGATACCCGAGATGCGACACGAGTATGGATTCCTCCTCGCTAGTGTCTGCTACATATAACCATGGGCTAGGCTAAACACTAGCACTACTCGCAACTCGCGACTTCATGATTTGGAGTGTTGAACCCTCGTGCTCCTCCTTTGCAAAGCCCCGAATCACGATAATTCAGTGATGGGTTGACTCCTTCCAAGGTGACGCGTGTATGCCACCTGTTTCCTACTTCCACCTTTTCTGTGCGTTGTATGTTTGCGCCACCTATCAACTGCATGGTCCCCACCTAACAGATGTGCCACATGTCGCACAAGCCCTTGATGCTCGGCACTTCGTGACTTTTGCAGTCGAAAAGAAATGTTTCCAACCTTTGAACCCTCGATACGCGATACCACGTGGAGGTTCTTATCCAACGGATCTCCTGCTCCGAGATCCAACAGTTGGAATGATTTCTCAATATTGTCGATCGTGAATCCTTGCTCCTCTCCACACATAGAATTATTTTGCGTAAGAAATAATTTTGAGATCATGAATCCTAAGTCCTCCATATTCCAAGTTTTGTATAGTATGGCACGTATAAATGTTTGGAAGCTTAGGACTTACAGAAATGTTAGAGTAATGGCCAGTTATCTTAGCATGACATGTACACCTATATATTGGCTAATTCAAATGGGTAACCATAGTATAAGAAACTTATTAGAGTTTAATACTAGAGAAAATGATCATTTTATCCTAAGAACGAATCTATCAAGTTAATTAGGATTAATGTTCCGGAGAAGACAATTTTTTTTTTGGTGAAAATTAAGTTATATTACACGAATAAACTTAATAAACTGAAGAACGCAAAATCATGTCTTGTACAACTAGCAACAGGCACTTAAAGAAAAGTAGTTGACTTTATTTTCGATCTTGAATTCAACGTAGATGGTAAAAAAAAAAGGACCAATCTGAACATCCTACCACTAGGATCTTATGATATGATTATCGGGATGGATTGGTTGGAACAACACAAAGAAGTACTAGACTATTATACAAAGATACTTAGCTATAAAGATAATTTTGGCACTGTTAGAATAGCCCAAGGCATACCAAAACCTGTATCAGTCAAACAAGTTTCAGCAATGCAACTCAAGAAATATATTAGAAAGGGATGTCAAGTTTACGCCATCCAAGTGACGAATCTATTAGAAAAAGAGGATAAGCCCAAGTTAGAAGACTTTGTTGTCCTACGTGAATTCAAAGACATGTCTGTGGATGAGATACCCAAATTACCTCCTAGAAGGGAAATAGATTTCTCCATAGACTTACTACCTAGATTAGCCCCTATCTCAAAATCACCCTACCGAATGAGTCTACCAGAACTGACAGAATTAAAAATACAATTACAAGAATTGTTGGAAAAAGAGTACATCAGACCGAGTGTCTCACCATGGGGAGCACCAGTCCTCTTTGTGAAAAAGAAAGACGGTACTCTAAGACTATGTATCGATTATAGACAACTGAACAAAATGACTATTAAGAACAAATACCCCTTACCAAGGATAAATGATTTGTTCGATCAAGTGGGTGGGGCCAAGATCTTTTCAAAGTTGGATTTACGATCCGGTTATCATCAAATTAGGATAAAAGATGAGGACATAAGCAAAACAACTTTTCGGACAAGATATGGACACTACGAATTCGTATTCATACCTTCTGGACTCACTAACGCGCCAACCACATTTATGTGCCTGATGAACAGTATTTTCAGTCAATACTTAGACAAGTTCGTGGTAGTAGTTATCGATGATATTCTTGTCTATCCAAAAATAGAGTAATAACATGATGAACACTTAAGGATAGTGTTGCAAACGTTGAGAAAACACAAACTATACGCCAAATTTGACAAGTGTGACTTTTATCAAAAAGAAATACAATATCTAGGACATGTAATTTCAACAGAAGGCATTGTCGTAGACCCAGAGAAGAAAAAAGCAATTATGGAATGGATAGTACCTAAGGATGTAGTAGATATCCGATCATTCATGGGAATCATCGAATATTACCGTAGGTTTATAGAAGGATTTTCCAAGATAGCCTACCCTATCACATCATTTCAAAAGAAAGGGACCAACTTTAACTAGTCGCAAAAGTGTCAAGAAAATTTTAACAAGCTAAAAGAATTATTGACATCGATGCCCATTTTGAATGTAGCAGACCCATATAAAGACTTCACAATATGTGTTGATGCAAGTAAAGAGGGACTAGGTGGTGTCCTAACTCAGGAAGTACACGTTATTTGTTATGAGTCTCAGAAATTAAAGGAACATGAGAGAAGTCATGTCACTCACGACTTAGAATTGGCAGCGGTAATACAAGCATTAAAAATGTGGTGACACTACATAATGGGAAGGAAATTTCTACTATTGACGGATAATAGCGGTGTGAAATATCTGTTTAGTCAACCAGAGCTCAATGCAGGGCAAGCCATATGGTTAGCCTTCTTGAGAGAATTCGACTTCAAGGTCAGACATATCAAGGGTAAGGAAAATAAAGTAGTAGACGCTTTAAGCAGAAGAGTCCATGGGTTATTTGAGATAAACATCAGCAGGGCAGAAAGTGATCTGGAACAAAGAATAAGGATGGCAGGTATTAATGACGGAAATTACACTAAGATAATGACAGAATTACAAAATAGTACCGCCAACTCTGACAAACCAGATCTAAGCATCGAAAAGAAAGGACTATTACGACTTAAAAACAGACTTTACTTAATAGATTCAGCAGAATTGAAATCAACAATTTTGGACGAAGTGCATAAGAAATCGTATTCTAGCCATCCAGGTTACAATAACAACACTTAGAAAACTATTTTTTTGGCCTAGTATGAAGGGAGAAACAACAGAAAACTTGGCTAGGTGCCAATATTGTCAGCGGGTTAAGGTCGAGCACCAGCATTCAACCGACCTATTACAGCCATTACCAGTACCAAAATGGAAATGGGAGACTATATCACTAGACTTTATAACAGGTTTTCCTAAAACATAGAAACAGAATGATTCTATCAGGGTTGTAATCGATAAACTCAATAAGTCTTCACACTTTATTCAGGTAAAGTCTACTTTTAAAGCTATAAACATTGCTGAAATATTCATGAAAGAAATTTTTAGATTGCATGGTATTCCTAAAATGGTGATTTCAGATAGAGACGTAAAATTCAGATCTGCTTTTTGGAAGGAATTTTTTGCAGGGCTAAATACTAATTTGAATTTCAGTACGAGTTATCATCCACAAATGGATGGAAAGACCGAAAGGAAAAACCAAATCATAGAGGACATGCTCTGCATGTATGTAAGAACAAAACTGAACAAGTGGAAAGAGTACCTACACTTGGTAGAATTTACATATAACAATGGGTACCAAACTTCGAATAAGTTGAGCCATTTCGAAATACTGTATGGAAGAAAGTGTACAACTCCAATTAGCTGGGATAACCCAGCTGACAGACTCATGGTTGGACCAGAGATTCTCCAGGAAATGGAGAACATGGTAAGAAAGGTACAACAGAACTTGAAAGAAGCACATGACAGACAGAAGATCTATGCAGATCAGAAAAGAAGACACTTGGAATTTCAAGTGGGATACCACGTTTACTTGAAGGTCAAAGCCCGAAAAAGGTCATTGAAGTTAGGGAACTGTGCCAAGATAACACCCAGGTTTTGTGGGCCCTTCGAGATTCTAGCTTGAATTGGACCTATAGCATATCAACTTGCACTTCCAGCTAATCTAAGAATTCATAATGTATTTCATGTTTCGTTGCTGGAAAAGTATATTCATGACCCTACTCATAAGATTGATTGGAACTTGGTGTAGGTGGAACCCGAAGGCGAGTTCCAGGTGAAACCCCTATGCATTCTGGACCAGAGAGAAATAACACTTCGGAACAAAGTCGTCGCTCACGTAAAGGTGCAATGGAAGCACTTTAGTCCTAAGGAGGCCACTTGGGAGTTGGAGGGAGATTTGAGGAAATCTCATCCAATATTGTTCCAGGAAAGAAATGAACACTAAGGACAGTGTTTTATTGAAGGGGGAAAGGATGTGACATCCTCAAAAATAAAATATTTTTTGAAATTTAAATTTGCTGGAAATTTATTCTGTTTTTAGTAAATTCGAATTTGGAAAATTGTTGCCATTTATGGAAATTCCGAATTTTGAATTTGATATTTGTAATTAATTATTATGACTGTTGGGTAGAGATCTGATTTAACTCAACTAACTATTTGACTATGACACTTGTATAAAAACAAAATAGTTATATTAATTGTAGGAGGACAAATGGAACAAGCATGTTAAAATCAGTTGACCATGACTCCATGAGTGGGGAACATGTTGGAACTACCTCTGGGTTGATTATTACAAGTGGCAAATCAAATATTTGGCCGTTGGCAGCCCCTAAAAATCATGGATTTAGAAAGCTGCGAAAATTCCCAAGGGAGGGAAAAAGACCTGGGCAAAATTGATAAATAGCATATGTGAGGAGGGAGGATGCTGCCAAGTATGTTGGCGAAAACTATTTTGAGTTCTATTTCTGTTATGAACACTACGAATTGAGTGTGAGGCAAGAGGTGTCTACTGGAACAGAAAGACATTTGTCGAGGAGGAGATTCTAGGTTTGCCCTCATGGATTCATGGTCAGGCTAGGGGGTGAATCGGGCAAGTGTTTTGACTGCCCTGTTCTACGGTTGGGAGGAACATGGTTTTTCCCTTTGTCTTCCCGCAAGTTGGTTTAGATATGTTGCTATATTCCTCTCTGTCTGAATGATTTTACATATGATGCAATGTATTTTTTAAATCTGAACTGAAATGCTTTCCATTTTTTGTTTAAATGCTCGTATATCCGATGCAGTGTATTCGTTAAATTTGAATTGAAATTATGTTCCATCTCTTTGAATTATTTAGGCACAGTTGTAATGCATCTATTTAATTTTGTATGGATACAATAAACTGGGCAAAATCTGTTCAAGGATAATCGGAAGTAAATTATATGGCTAAATTCTGGAATAGTCCCTTTATAAACTAGGTTATTACCACGAAGGCAGTTGTAGGGTAATTACCAGTATTTTGAAACTCCAGTGTACATAATTTATCTATTGTAAATGGAATTGAACGTGAGAACTTTTCATAGTGTATTTATACTTCGGTAATAAAATCATGCACCATGTTACTATAATGATTGGGGTTTGTTTGGCTACCTAATAGTCCAAAAACAAATAAAAGCCAAGTACGACAGGAATCACAATCAATATTTATTTTACCTATATATATATATATATATATGCCTAAGTATTACAGTGGAAATGGACAGAATTACGAGTACAAAAGTTTTAAGTGATTTCCGCCAATATGTCTACAATTTTTTCCTTTTAGAGCTTAATCCCAACAGGGTTCACATACAACTAGAAGACAGATATATATTCAATCTATATATACATATATATATATATATTCCGGTAATAAGTAGGATTTTACAGAAGTATAATGCTCTGTAAGCATAAGGGTTCAGAGACGTTTATTCAGGACCTTTACCGATAAAATAACTTAGACTTTTGTTTAATGGCATAAACCGTAGAGAAACAAATGGTGTGAAAAAACAGAGGTCAATCGGGTTTCGATGATTACACATGCCGAACACAAAAGGCAAAGACCACGTTGTATGCCGAATCACGAAATGTGAAAAGACTGTGGCCCATCATTTCAAGGTTTTGGGGTTCGGGATTTCGGGGTTTACAAACACCTAACGCGCAAACAAAGTGAAATAAGGAATGTCGAATCGCAAAATGTGAAGAGACTGTGGCCCAGCGTTTTCGGGGTTTTGGGGTTCGGGATTTCGGAGTTTAATAGAGCAAAGGGACTCCACGTATATGTAATAAGAAAGTCTTGAATGCCGAAATATCAACCTTTCAATTAAAATCACAATTAAATGTGCAAAACTGATTACTTTGACAAACTCAGACTCCATTCTTCCTTTTCATTTCTCTGTATAGATTCCCTTAGATGATGATAATGATCTAAGAAATGTTGATGTAAAAACAAGAATGACAATGACTGAGTACTCGTATATTTCAGTAATAAGCTATGCAAAGAAATAACATCACTAAATTATCGATGCATGACTAGGATACACATTTAATGGGATTATATGCATATATTTGTATCTTGCTTGATATCTAAACAAAAGATTAATATTCTAAAGCCCCTTTTCTTTTGTTGAGATGTGATTAAAAGATGTGGGCCTTTGGAAATGCATAGATTCCATACAATGCATAAGAACTCAAACTGTATAGACAACAACTACGGAAAAACAGTAGAGAACAACATTCTAACTAAACCTTAGTAAAATTTCAGGAATTCGTAACGACAAAAGATATGATAGTTGAATTCCTTTTTGAGGAGTCATTCAATAACACACCCTTACTCGGCAAGAATGATGGTTCATTTTTTTTTTCCACCCCAAAAAGATTTTACAGCTCTTAAACTATAACCTTGCTCTCCTCTATCCTAAACCAACACTTACACCTTTCACGTTTCCGGGTTTCGGGACTCCTACATCTTCTTTCCCTTTGGAATTCTGGGTGTCGAAACGCCAAAACCTTTTCACGCTAAACCGATTCGGGGTTTCATATACCAAGATTTTGTAACTTGCAGAGACAAGAGATCTTGCCCTTTGGTTTCCTAGGTGCCGAAACATCGAAAACATTTTTCACGCTAAACCAATTCGGGGTTTTGTGTATCGGGATTTCGGGACTTGCGGAGACAAGGGATCTTGCACTTTGGTTTTTCGGGTGCCGAAATGCCGAAAACCGTTTTCACACTAAAACAAATTTGGGGTTTCATGTACCGAAATTTCACGACTTGCGGAGACAAGAGATCTTGCCCTTTGGTTTCCCAGGTGCCGAAATGTCGAAAACCCGTTTCATGCTAAACCGATTCGGGGTTTTCATATACCAGGATTTCACAACTTACAAAAATGAGGGGTCTTTCCCTTTGGTTTCCCGAGTGTCAAAACGCCAACTGACAGCCATGTGTCGCTCCGATGAACGACTGCGATCTTTTAGCCACGATCAACAATTGTGATATTTTCGGGATGATCAATGGTCATGATCAATCTTGGCTTTCTCCTTTTTAGAATTTGGGAGAGTCTTCACTCCCATTTCCCTGGTGTCCAAATCCCCAATGGGCTTGGATCTTTGACATCTGTCCTCCAAATTGGATGGTCCCGATGCTTTCAGGACTTGACGAGTCCTCTTCCTTCTGCTGTTACGAGGTTTAAACCTCGCACACCATTTCTAGATCCGACGACTCTCGCAATTTTGGCACTTCTCCCCGAAGTGTCTCCACCGTTCATTCAGCTGCTCTCCTGCGGGACCTCTCCAAGGCTAAACTCTTTGTGTTCAGATCCTTTTGATCTAATGGAAGTTGTTCTTTCCCTGAGATTTATTTCTCTGAACCTCAAAGGTTCCTTCGACCTAATCTTAGATGTTTCCTATATACATATGAGTATTTTAGAGTAGTTTGAGAGTTAAGGGAAGTGATAGAATTATGGACATAATTTATCCACATAAGCTTTTCGGTTCGAAGTAAAACTAGACTGGTGTAATAATGTCATTATGGACAGAAATAATAAAGTGAAGTGATCAGTGTACTATAATTCAAAGTGAATACAAAATAAATTATTTAAATAATAA
>SNQJ01S0235994.1:0-13856 GCA_010110895.2 Picea sitchensis
AACGAGGTCATCAAATCCTCCTCATACCTATCTGATCTTTCTTTGCACTCTTGTATTTCAGATCTCGTCCTCTATTTACAGAGTCATCTCATCTAGCGATCAATTTCCATTTATTTTCATTGATATGCAACTTGAATTTACTTGGGTTGTTCTCGCATAGTCACTTCATCTCCAGGTTAAACAAATAACACATATAGAAACTCGACAATGCATATTCATCCCTGCACACATAATCTCATCAATGTACAAGGGAATTATTTACTTCCTTGGTTTGAATCACACAATGAGACACTTCCTAGGTCTACTCTTTAACACAAAAGCTCATTAGCTCACAGAGACATTCATAGTCTCCCCCTGTCTTTGACATCTATGAAAATGTATCCCCATGTATTTGACATCTATGACAACATCTCCCCCTATCTTTGACATCAATGACAACACTATTTCAAATAGTAAATGATATCTCTCTAGGTAATTCGTCAAATATAGAAAATGGAATTCCAAAATTAGTGGTAAGTTTATAAATTTTCAGGATTTGCAAGATAAATTTAAAACGAAAACAAATTGTAAAACTAACAGTTCGTCAATGTAATATGAGGTAATAAATTTAGGAACTGATCAAAATCCTCAAAATACTAATTTAGGAATAAATTGTTCTCCCTCTAAACGTAATGCATTTATTAGACTCTTCAAATAATATAAAGACATATTTTCTTGGACTTACGATGATCTTAAGGTGTATGATACTAAAATCATCGAACATATAATTCCTACTAGGAAAGAGGCTAAACCTGAGCAACAAAAATTAAGAAAAATCCACCCAAATCTTGAGCTTCAAATCAAGAAGGAATTGAACAAATTATTACAAGCTATGACAATTAGGCATTCATAATGGGTTTCAAATTTAGTTCTAGTTAGGAAAAATAATAATGATATTATCATTTGTATTGACTTTCACAATTTAAATAAAGCTTCAAAATGAGATAACTACCCTATTCCACCTATGGAACAAATTCTGCAAAGAGTGCCTAGATCTAAAATGTTTTCTCTTTTAGATGTTTTTTTCTGGTTTCAATCAAATCAAATTAAAACTACCTTCAAAACTAAATGGAGAACCTATGCATATAGGAAAATGCCTTTTGAATTAATCAATGCAGGTGCCACATTCCAAAGAACCATGGATATTTATTTTAGAAGATTAATAAACAAATCAATGGACGTTTATTTAGATGATATCACAGTATGCTCTTAGAATATAAATAAGCATGTAGATATTTTGAGACAATTTTTTTTATTGATGCATAAAATATGGGATTTATTTAAACCCAAAGAAGACAAATTTTGATGTAACAGAAGGTAAATTTTTTTGTTTTATCGTTTCAAAAATTGGAATTATAATAGATCATGAAAGTACTAGAGCTATTTCACAAATTTATTTCCCACACAATAAGAAACATATGCGATCTTCCTTAGGAAAAATATTTTGTGAGGAGATTTGTCCCTACTTTTGTTGAAATAGTTAAACCTTTACAAGACATTATAAAAAGGAATTATGAATTTAAGTGGGAATATAAAGAAAGGGAATCTTTAAAAAACACCAAGGAAGAAATTATTAAAGCTCCCACTCTTATGAGTCCAAAATTTGAAAAGGAATTCATTTTGTATACTTTTGCATCTAATGTTTCTTATGTAGTTGTTTTGACTCAAAAAAAACACATAAGGTTTTGAAGTCCCAATTTCTTTCATGAGTTATGGATTACAAGGTTTTGAACTAAGGTATCCTGGTATTGATAAACAAAATTGTGATGTTTTCAAAGCAATTAAGCACTTTCTCCCATATCATTTGAAGTCACACACAAAATTTATTGTGCCACATTCCTCGAGTAGAAATCCGTTGATCCATAAATAATTCGGGGATAAAAGAGAAAATTGGATGACAATACTCCAAGAATATGACCTTGAAATCAAACCAACAAATATTGTAAGAGGACAAGGATTATGCAAATTAGCAGTTGATTTAAAAGGCACTCAGGTAAGCAGTCAAGAAGGTTGCGAAAATGAGTTGGAGGTAAGAAATGAAGTTTTGTATGTTCGAACACCTACCTTTTCATGGTATAATGATATCAAATATTATTTAACCCATGTTATTGCTCCTCAATCCTTAGAACCTAATAAAAAAAGAGCGTTAATATTGAAATCAACTAAATATTAGCTCATTGATATAGTTTTGTTTGGAAAAAATTACGATAATGCTTTTCTAAGATATCTTAAGAAACCTAATGTAGATCAAGTTTTGGTTCAACAACATGATGGACTAGCTAGTGGGATTTTGGTGGAGAAACGAATACACACAAAATTTTCAGAGTTGGATACTTTTGGCCGACCTTATTCAAAGATGCTTATGCATATGCTAGAAAATGTAAATTGTGTCAAACAACTTCCATAAAGGAAATAAACTTGATTTTCCATTGCATCCAGTTCAAGTTGAAGGTCCCTTTGAAAAATGGGGCTTAGATATAATCGAGGAGATCAATACCAATTATGCACAGCTTCACAAATACATTATGAGCTCAACAAATTATTTTACATGATGGACATAAGCCATTCCCCTCAAGAAAGTTAATGAAAATCGGGTTATCTATTTCCTTAATCAATTTATAATTTCCAGGTTTGGCATTCCAAACTCTTTGTTTTTTTCTAATGCATCTTAATTTTCATCTCTTAAATTAACTAAATATGCTTTTGAAAAAGGGATTATTGTTAAATATTCTACAAACTATTACCCTCAAGGAAATGGATTACCAGAATCAAGTAATAAAAAATTAATACGAATCCTTAAAAATATTATTCATGAACATCAAAGGAATTGGCATAAACAACTTCATAATGCATTATGGGAAGATAGAGTTACACCTAAAAAATCATTAGTAAATTCACCATATTTTCTTGTATATGGGAAATAATAAATCTTACCTCCTAATTTTTTTCTTCCTTCTCTGAAATTAGCTCAGTCAGTTAAAGAAGAATAATGTCCAAAGATGCAAATGAGAATATAACCATTAATGAAGGTAGAAGAAGAACGAGAAAAAAAAAAAGTTTCGTGAACATCAAACAATGGTTTTATAAACATCCATTTGATAAAAAAGACTTTCAAATCAATAATCTAGTCTTGAAATGGGACAAAGCTCATGAAGAAAAAGGAAAACACACAAAGTTTCAACATATTTGGCTAGAACCATTTCAGATTGCTAAAAAAATTGGCCCTTCAACCTATATTTTGCAATCATTAAATGGGGAAGCTGAAAATCAACCCGTGAATATTTTTCTTAGTCATTTTTGACATCTTTTTTTTGTTTGTTAATTTGTCCAGACCTTCTAACTATGGGATTAACATGTGGCTTGAGAAACTGTGACTCGGGGGCATCTAAGCCGTCAAAATCACTCGAGGATCGCACCTGGCCTGAGCCACACCAACCCTTAACATGGTTGGATTTTTTGTCCCTGCGGGTTTCGAACCGATGACTTTAACAACACAGAGTGGCTTAACAACACACTCCGTCACTGACTGTCCTACACCTCGGGGACATCATTTTTGACATCTTGTAAATATTGTACAATCTCTTTTATTTATTTTCCTTATATTTTTATGTTTTAATTTGATGTTTGTTTTTGGTTCGTATTTCTCACTTCACTTTGGTTACACATTGGAAGGCATGTCTCAGTTATAAATCTGAAAGGGTATTCTCGTTTGTTGTTCATCAGGTCTTGGGATACGAGTCATTAAATTCAAATTATGGAAGACATTTTACTTGATATAAAAAATAATTACAGTGTTCATTTGAAAGAAAATGCTTATCTAACATTTTTATAAGAGCTTCACCTATTTCACAGTAAAAGGTTGACATTAGTGATAATTGGAAATGGAAGAAAAACCTTAGGCTTCGTCTTTATCCACTGAAGTTTTACTAATTAAAATAACTCTCGTATCACCCCACTTCCATCACACTCATTATATACATATACATATATATGTGTGTGTGTGTGTGTGTGTGTGTGTCATAAGAGTGTAAAATTATAAAATGGAAGTTCAAAATAACTGATGTAAAGTGTGGGAAGTACAAGTAAACCTATCAAGGCTATGAATGCTTGCAGGCAATGGGGAAATGCTTGTATGATACTAAGGCATCTTCGTCGAGGCTATGGATGCTCGTGGGTAGTGAAGCAATGCCAGGTTCAAGAGAGACGAGGAAGAAATGCATGCAAAATTTGGTTTGTGTAAAGACTTGGGTGTCTGTTTTGAACTCATAACTAATTTGAAACTTATTGTCCTATTTTAAAGAAATGAACTCCATTTTTCTTTCTCAAGTGTTGTACTTCTTAACTAACGAGTGAAATCTCATAGCCATGAATAATATATAAAATGAGTATCATCCTATAATTTCAATAACAAAGATAACTGCTTCTCCCAGTGTGTTGCCATTTGTTGTCACCCATAAAACAACCCCCCATTATTTTAAATTTATTGAATAAACAAATAATGGGTCCTTTACAAATTTTGATTTTTAACGATTTGATTTATTTTATTATTTGAAAAATGGTGTCTTACTGATCAATTCTTGATTCAACTTAAACTTCTTGATAAAACCCTTTAGATCAAGAAGAATCAAAAATAAATTTTCAGTTTGTATTTACCTAGTGTCCTGGTGGATTGATGATTTGGTGGTCAGGATGACCTTCCTTTGAACATTTTACAAATAACTTACCTGATTCCTAGTGGTCCGGTGCACCAGTGAACCAATGATCAGGTCAGGTTTTAATTTTTTGAAAACTTCAATAATTCCCCGATCTCTCGATGTCCCCATGACCTGGTGAACCGATTACTTAAAGATTGGACAAAGATTCTTTGTGAATTGAACTATGTTTGAAATAATAATCCTGGTTGCCCGATTCTCTAGTGGGATGGTTAATCATATGATTATGTATAATAATTTAATCTTTTAATGGTTAATCATATGATTAAGTTTAATAATTTAATATTTTAACATAATCACACTAGCCCGACCACTATCGTTGTGTCCAAAATATCAGATGTCCAGAGATTACCGGTGAGTTGGTGCCCAATTACAAGTGTTCTCCCTCATTTTTCGAAATCTAAAGTGTATTTTTCATTGGGAGATGGATTAAAATCAAATAAACAACATAGGTTTACACATAACATTACCTTCCACTCTATTATCATCGCACAATATTTATGATCTTTTTAAGTATCCAAACTACATAAATTTAGGAATCAAAAGACACAAAGTTATTCATAGAAACTTCTTCCGATTAGTACCATTGTTAAGATCATTGTTGAGATTATTAAATTGAAGCTTTATATATCCAACTCTCACTTCCAATTTATTTATAATAATAAGAATTCTCGGTGACAAGATGAATAGGAAGGGTAAAGAAAAACAACAAAAGGACGATGAGGATGAAATTGAAAAGAACCTGAATTCATCATTCTTCTAATATACTTCTTACAAAATGGGAGCCACAAACAACATGGAGTGGAGCAAAATTTACAAATTCATTGAAGATGGAGACTTTACAGAAGAGTACGAGTCCAACATTGATGATTTGGAAGATATCAAGAAGTCTATCCTGCACAAGATATCTACCATACCAATAATCCTTCCTTACTATGACATGGTATGGTGGATTATCTCTCATACTGACATCTCTACTTGCACTATTGTAAATTTTGCTCAAAAGGTTGTTGGGTCCTTTAGACTAGAAGATATCTCCAATATGTAAAAATTGTTGGGTATGAGTTATATTATTTGTAGGACTAGAACTAGAATTCATGTTGCATTAGGCGCGTGTGGGGAGGGGGTCGGGGGCAACGCCCCCAAATTTGTTTTTTGGTGTTTTTGCGTCCATTTTTAGTGGTTCTTTGGCACATGGTTTTTGTGGATGGTTTTCTAATTACGGTGAAGGAATTGGGTTTGTTTACCAATCTAGGTAAATGGATTAGAGGTTTGGATGCCGCGGGATCCTATGTATATATTGTATTGTAAACAATGAAGAATATGATGAATATAATATTGGGACTCTAAAAAGGTTGTTGACTTTTCCAGTTTGGGTTTCCAAGGTAAAATATCTGTGTAATGTGTTTGTGTGTGCCATTGCATATTTTGTGTTTTTATTAAGAATATATTTGTAGTAATTTATTATACAAGGTTAAAATATACACAAATTAGGGTCAACCAAAGTCTGTTTGGATGATAATTTTATTAAGGGTTTCATTGAAAAGGAGGTTGAAAAATAAGAAATTCAAATGTGTGATTTGATCAGGGAGTGGTGGCATGATCCCAACACTTTTAAAAATTATTGTAGACAAGATATACCATGTTCACAGATTAAAAAAACATCCCATGCTAGTAGCCATCAGGCTTTGTCGCTTGTATGGTGAAAATGATTATTTTAAGTTTAAATTGCATTGGGTTCTCCTCATCCACTAGGTTTTAAAAGGAGAAATGTTTAATTGGGTTCACATTCTCTATGTTAATATCAGACTAGAAGTGAAGAAATCACAAGAAGCACCATTGGGATATTTCCCTGGATTTTTTATGTCAGGTTATTTGAAATATCTAGTCTGAGCAGTCACCCCATTTACTTTATTGGCTTGGAATTGGTCTCCTTACGAAGAGCCAATTCATATACACTATTCTAAATTGTGGGAAGTAAACTCTAGAAACTAATTTTATGAAATCTACAATCATTTCATGGTTCCTCTATACATGGCCTTGAAGAATCAACTAGCCCCTAGGTTCAACCAAGAAGCTATGAAGACTATTAAATAAATTGGTGATTGGTTTTTTGATGAATATTTTTCATACATTAGGATTTATGGATGTGAGGGAGCACCTCATATTTTTCCAAGCTATGATCCAGACAGATTGGTGCTCAGAGAAATTGAATATCAAATCATTGTTGTTGGTATTTTTGCCTCCGTCAAAAAGTTGGAAGAAGTAGTGGCCATTTTTCCTATCCCATTGGGAATTTATTTCTTGATGAATGCTAAACAATCTTTAAAAGAAATAGAGAAAATGGAGGGAATTTGACTAGATTAGGTACATTTTAAAAGACACGGCCCAATAGGCCCTGTCAAGAAACACTGCAACATAGTAAAAAATGTCAAATATTATAACCATGAGGATGACCCATTTGACATAATTTTCCAAAGGGCCTGAGACTACCAAGAAGTAGCTCAATGAATTCATGAGTTGAGGAGTAAACCCAAAATGCAATAATTTATAGACTAACAATTTAATAGAAAGAAATCATTTTTGAAAGAAAAGGGTGAAAAGCCAGGTGTTATCCAAACAAATGTTGACGACGAAGATGATGCACAATCCGAATCTGAAACAAAATAGGATCAAAACACTTCTTCCAATGACATACAGGTTGATAGGCAAGATCAACATGATGATGTAGCAGGGAAAGAGGATCATAACAAAGGAATCAAAGACACATAGGATAACAATCAAAACAAAGACACATTATAGACCCTTGAGAAAGTTGTTAAATTGAATAAAGAAAGAAGTACTAAACAAGGTACTGAGAATACCTAGTCAAAAACCATCAAAATTGTCTCTGTTATTGACACTACCCCCATTACTTCTATTCCTGGTAGACTAATATCTACAAATCTTGATTTTGATAATTTGCAACCAATTCAGGAAACTGTCTTGTCATTGAACACGTATACCTTCAGTGACACAACCAAGACAATTATCGAAAGAAGAACCGAGAAAAGAAAAACATGATAGTCTGATGAGGATTCACAGACATTAGTGCAATTATGGAAAGAAACACATTTAAATGAAGAGGAATTTGCAGAAGAATTTGTTGATGCATTAGGAGCATTTGTTGATGCAAATAAATGGTATGTTAGTAGGCTTAATTCTCAATTAAGGAAATAAAAGAAGGAGGTGATAGAATTGCAGGAACAATTGAGTTTCCGAGAGATTATCTTGTCTAAATAACACTAGGCTCAAATTGACCATTTGACATAAGAGAAAAAGGTATCTATTGATATCATTGAAACAAATAATATCAAGACAGAACATGCTAAGCAATTAGTTGTTCTATAAGAAGAGAAGAAAGAAATGAGAAAGAATCACGAGGAGCAAATTAGTGTTTTAGTGGCCCAAATAAATGAATTAAAGGTTAAGCAAAATAATTTAGAGTTGATGAAGACAAAAGAAATGGATATAAGTGATAGATTAGCTTCTCTTAAAGAGTTATTTTACACTATGTTGAATGAAATCAAAGGAAAACATGAACAGTTCCTAAAGTTCACTGCAAAATCTCAAATACAATATGAGAAATAGAAAGTTTCTAAAAAGTCCTTTGAAAATATAAAAGTATGGGAAAAAAAAGGCATTAATGTGCCGAAAGATTACTCTATGATTACTGAGGAGGAGAAAATTCAAGTATAGGCTTCACTTGATTCTTGTTGTACTAATTGTATTTTTTCACATGATTTGATCAAGCAAACCCACAAGAAATGCTCAGATCTTTGAGATCTGGCTCTAGATATCATTGAAGATTATGAGATGCCTCATGTTCAATTTATTGGCCAGGCTATGACTCTATCAAATTGTCTTGCAGATGTTAACCAACAAATAAGTTCCTGAGTAGATGGAATTGCACAACTTAATTTTTGGAATATGGAAGTGGTCAGGGAGTTCGTCACTAAACCAACTGAATGCCTAAATTCTATTGATGTTTTCCTCTTGAAATTTAAATCAGAACATGAGAAAATTTCCAGGAAGCTCTATCAGTGCAAGTTGAATGAGGATATTCCTCATGCACCTCTAATTTCACTGATGATTGAAAAATTCACTCAATGGCAATCATTAATCAAAGAACAAGAGATAAAAGTAAATAGGTTAAATAAAACTAGCGAGGAATATATATCTCTTTGATATCAATGATTAAATTAAGTTGACACATGTAAGAGTCAGTCGAAGAAAAAGAGGAAACTTTCCTCAATTCTAGGATCTTAATTGTTATTTAATGTAATTTGGTATATGGGGAAGGGGTGGGAAACTAGAGACTTAAACTTGTTATTTTTATCGGTTTGAATTAAATTTTGAAGAACCTATCTTTTGGTGAGTTCCATTATGAGTAATGTGAATTTTGTAATGATTGCATTTCTGTTAATTATTTCCAAATTCCTACATTGTAGTTTTGTGCAAATTTATTCCATAACTTTGTTTACTTGTCAATTGGTTGTATATTAAATAAAAGGTGCATAATTGTCATTAAGATTATTCTTATGATTAATGATAGATTATGGATTTGTTCTTACAATTGATAAGTTTGTGAATTGTTTATAAAATATTATCATTTATGATTCTCTTCTTTTATTTGATACTTGTATTAAGTTCTTAAGTTGCTAATCATCAGCAAATGACATTCCTGCATGTTTAGATTATTTCTTGCATACTGTGGATAAATAAATACTATCTCGGAGTTGGTCTACAAGAATGTTGTTTATTGTCTATCTATTTTCTAGATACTTAAACCTTTTCTTTGGCTATCAGTGTGGTGTGGATATGACTGTTGTGATCTATTTTTAGTAACAAGAGTTATTGTGGTAAATAATTCTTCAAGATCATGAATTTATTTTGTTCTTAAGAATTAATCATTTCTTATCTACATCTTTTAAGTTATTAAAATTATTTCTCTCAATTGAGATAGGTTAAACATATTAGTTTTATTTTTTGCAATTTTTAGGTCCAGATAGATCAGATTTCATATTCAAAATGATCAAGTCTCCTATCCAAGGAGAAACAAATCAAATCTCCTATCCAAGAAGAAACTTTCTTGGATGGTAAACCAAGCCCACATATCGGTTGGAAGCTACCATCCCAAATGAAAATAAGTCTATTTGGGGCTTGTGATCGGGCAATTATCCCATGTTGCAGGAGGAAATTTCCCGCTTGTCAACAAGAGACAAGTCTAGAATATGGGCCATTACAGGAATAGTGTTTGTTTCCCTCAAGGGTGACACTTCGTGTTATGCCTTTAGTTTAGAATTTGAAGCAACAAATAACATATCTAAGCATGGAGCCCTTTTTCTTGGATTAAATATGGCTAAGGACATGGGAATTAAGATTTTGAAGATCCAAGGTGACTTTAATTTGGTAATCCTACAAGTAACGAATCAATTTGCATGTAAGAATGATATATTGAAAAGGTATAGAAATGCAGTGTGGGATGTCATGGAAGGGTTTGATTATTTATCTTTAGAACTAAAGAATAGAATGTTTAATGATAAATATGATGCTTTAGTTGTAACTACTTCGAATATTCAACCTTGCAGGATTTTTTGGAAGGTGGGAAGTTAGAGATCATTTTTGGACCTTCTATGCCCGACAACATTGAACATTAGAAAGTTTTTGATAATGATGCGTATATTATAGGATTAATTAACAACCTTCAAGAATTTGTCGAGAATGAGATTGATTGGAGAGAAGAAAGGGTAGAGTATCAAGAGCAGTTGATAGATAACATAATCCACATTGGTCTCATAACTTTGGAAATAATGTTTGATAGACACGAGATGTACAAGGAGAATAAAGAGATGGTTAAACTTGATCATGAGTACATGGAAGTTAATATTGGTTCTCCATAAAGTCCAAATATTTTGAAAATTGGTAAAGGAACTTCAAGTGAAGAAAGAAGGGAAATTGAGAACTTGATTAGAGAATATAGAGATATCTTTGCTTGGTCCTACGATGATTTGAAATCTTACAAAGGTGATATTATCCAATATACTATGCCTTTGAAGGAGGATGCCAAGCTTTTCTGAAAAAAGTTGAGACATATTAATCTAAAGTTGGCTCCCCTTATCTAGAAAAAAGTTGCAAAAGTTGCTTGAAGCAAAGCTAATTTACCCTACAAGACATTCAACCTAGTTATCCAACCTTATAATGGTAAGGAAAAAAATAGGTGAGATTAGACTTGATGGGTATTCTATATGTACTAATTCCCTCAATTAAATTGTCAACTCGGGGTAAGTAAACTTAGAGTTGTGGCACAGTATGACCCAAGGAAAAAAGAAAAGCTAATGGAAAGATTGTCTAGCTAAGGAGATAGTTTACCCTAGGGATCATCACTCTTTTTAATTTACAATTCTACTTTTTAAAGAGATGAATTTTAAAATCTATTTAAACAACAAATTCTATGTAAAGCAACCTTCAATTAATGAGCTTCAAGCAATTCTAGAACTATGAACTATTTGACCTAAGTATCCTTAAACAATCTAGGACTATGGACTGTTTAATCTATCTCTAAATAAGCAAATAACAAGTAATCTATTTCAAATCTATTTAATCTATTCAATCTCTCTTTGAATAAGAAAACAACAAGTAATCTATTTCTGAATTATTTGATCTATATACCTCTGAATGAACAAGCAAGTAAGCAATTAATCTATCAAAACTATCTTGACAAGTGAACTCTATTCTTAAAAAACTCACAAATATTTCTATCTTGCAAAGAATAAACATTAATCTACTTAACTAAAAGCAAGAGTGTTGTGACTGTATTCAAATGTGATGATTGTGTCTTCGGTGGCGAATGACATCACAATGACATCTAACTACTAATGACAGTTCAAGTGGAATTAACTCAATGCTAACTTCTAGAGAGAAATGTAAAGTATGGATAAGGCAATCTATAGAAATTTTTGCCATAATAAAAGTAACACTAGATGTTCTTGAAATCCATATGGTCTTTAAACATTATACATAAGAGATTCAACATCAATCATTCACTCTATCACACAACTACTGGAAAATACTCTGTTCAAAATCACTAACTCAAACAAGGCTATAAATTCATAATTAACACATAATCATAAATCCTAATTCAAATTCATAACTAAGAAGATGATGAAATTATTCTGTGCAAACCTACAAACTCTTGACTGATGCTAATTAGAAATCATAACTCAAATTCATAACTAGGATTTCATTAAAAATCATACCCTAAAGTTAACTAATCTACCTTTAAATATCATACTCAAAATCAACTAAGATGCTACTAGAGATCATAATTCAAAATCCATTTCTATCCTATCATGTTGATGTTAAAAGAAAAATTAGAAAATGAAAGAAACCTACAGAGAGTATTCGAAATTACAACTTGATAAATAAACACTATCTAAATTAGTAATTTGCAGAGCAATTTACAGTTAGGGAGAAAAAGACATAACACTATAACTAGACAACTTCTACAACCTGCAAACAAAATTTTTTAGAGTCTAAATATCAACACACAAGCACGACGTCCCTCTGTGATATACACACAATTCAGAAAGTGATATGCAAATAAGAGAAGACGTACAGGGACGTGAATTAGACAAGTGATATGAAATTAAAGGATACACACAACAAACAATTTGAAATTAAGAAATATACACAACAAATAAGCAACTTCGAAATCTAAGAAGTATGAAAGGCAACTATATAAATGCAAATATATAATGGTATAAACAATCACCCAGACCATTGGTGGCCCCCCTAGAAGGTCGTGGAAACACTTCAACATGAAAACGCAGTCACCGAGCTAACACAACATTGGCATTGATCATAAAAACAGAGCATACAACAAAATGGAGATAATGTCTGTGTAAATAATAAAATTCATGTCCTCTTCATGTCATATATAGTGGTATTTATGGATTATTACAAAGCTTGAGAGGTCGACCACTGGAAGGGTCGACTCTCTCTTAAAACAGTAAGTTCATTAAATTTGTTTTAACAAAATCATCTTCTTTAACAGTCTTGTGAGCTCCACTTAGCGACCGTTGCAACTACCCAATTCGAGATGTGTCGAGCTCCATAGCTGGAGGGCATGAGTGGGAATAAAATCCATATCCCTGATTCGCCCATCAAAGGCCGCCAATGTGCTAACCGCCAACTCCTATGCGCTCTGAGTGCCGAATGGAGTGCTAGATCAAGTGTTGGATGGAGTGTCGGAGAAGGGATTGGATGGAGGATCAGATCGTGATTACGACCCATTGCAATCAAAATAGAACATTAGATATTCATAATCAATTAAATGAGATTAATTAATCGTAAAACCATTTCAAAAACGATGATTATACATACCTTGTGCGATTCCATGGAGAATTGATGTATAAAGCTTGACAATACCTTTAAAATGGATAAATAAGAGCATAGAATATATAATGTTGTATGCAAAAGGATTTGTCCATTGGAAAAAATAGTCAAAACACCAACCCAACATTACTCCCATGCCTAAGGATTTGTAGGTCCCTCTGCAAACAAAAATGGATCACCCGACATAACTATACTCGTGAAGGAAGGGGTGGATTGGATTTAGAAGCTTCTCCCTCTTTCCCTGGGAACTTTGTCTTAGGCCTTTTATGATGTTTCAATTACATCTGAAGACTGTGATTGGTGGTGGTCATATGATCAACCAATCGTTGAAGAGAGTTCACTTTTTCTTGCAGGAAAACATTGTCATGATGCAAATGCCTATCCATAGTTTTTCGTTCTGCCAATTGTTGAAGCTACTAAGCATTTTCTTGTTGCAATTTCTCAATAACTGGGGTGTGATCAGATGGATCAAGAGAAGAAGGCTTTGGTTCCTTGATGGATGTAGAAGGTATATCAACTTTATAAGACAGTGTAGGCATCTGGGAGGAAGGAGTAACATTGCTTTTGTGAGGGAGACTTGGTGTAATAGGTTCAGATTTGACCTCTTTATCGGGCTTAGACTCCTCTGCAAAAACTTCTCTGAGTATTTTATGGGGGCTCTCATGATCA
>SNQJ01S0235995.1:1726-13856 GCA_010110895.2 Picea sitchensis
TTTCCTATGGGGTGTGGCATGAAATGAAGCCCCTAAATCTACTACCCAAGACTCAAAAATATTATCTATATAAAGAATCAAAGAATCTTGTAACACATCACCTGTTACATTTGCTTCCTAATTTCTCTCCTTCTTTCCATCTCTTTGTTTCTTTGGATCTCTGCAGTCTTTCATCAGATTTCCTTTCTTCCCACAATTCTAGCACTCTATCTTTCCAAGTCTGTATTTGGATCTACCCTTCCTAGAATTCCCATGGTTCCCTGAGCCCTTTCCTCTATCCTTTTGTCTTCCCCTGCTCTCCATGTTCAATGCATTACCTGATGTCTCAACTGTGCTTTTCTGTCATATTTCCTCACTAAGGATAACACCAACAACATCATCAAATTTTAAAGTATTTGAACTAGAGACATATTTACTTACAACCATCACCACGTCGTTCCAACTTTCTGGTAATGAGCACAAGATTAGAAGAGCCCTGACCTCATCATCAAAGTCGACTTTTACAGAACATAGTTGATTAGTAACCGTATTAAAATCATTTAAATGATCTACAACAGACCCACCTTCTGAAATCTTCATATTAAATAATATCTTCATTAGAAATACCTTATTGGACACCGAGTTTTTTTCACACAATTTAGCCAATGTGTCCATCAAATCCTTTGTTGTCTTTTCTTTCAAAATATTGAAAGCCACTGACACTACCAGGCTCAGCCGTATCATTCCTAGATCATCTCTATCAAGAATCTCCCATTCTTCATCCTTCATAGCCGCCAACTTCTTTTCTACTCCGCCCAATGGTAGGAATAGATCCTTCTGATATAAATAATCTTCCATCTGCATCTTCCATAACTGGTAGTTTTGGCCATTAAGTTTTTCAACCCTAAACTTTCCATCTTCCGACAATTCTCCCACTTGAACCAAGAACCCTCTTTCCCTGCAAGTTACCTTTCACTCTAATACCAGTTGTTAGAAAAACATGAATGTGGAGCAAAAAAATAAAACAAATGTGGAAACAAAATACAGAAGATACACAATACAATAGAGACACAGATATACGTGGTTCACCCAGTGTGGGATATGTCCACCAGAGAAATTTTCAGGTCCTTCCTTTATTATTATCCAGCAAGTGAAGGGATACAACCTACAACAAACCCATTTTAACTTCCTCTTCTTTCTCTCACAGTCTCCTATCTCAGAACACAATATTTGCCATAATGCATAGTCGTAATACATTTCCCTCAGAACAGAGGGTTGCCTTCTAGGGAAACAAACCCTAACATAATTTCTACCATTAGATCTGGGACCTTATAATGAATGGTCCAGATTTACAATGAAATTACAATATACGTTTACAAGGAAATTTTTTCTTTGGGGGCCCGCTTGCCCCTGGACCCCGCAGAGGGGGTAACTCCCCTCCGCACTCCCCTGCATGGAAGAGTGTACATACTTCTGGGGTGTAAATACTTCATTAGGTATAAACATGGCTAAAAACAAAATACCTCTGAATCAAGAAGATAATCAGGCTCCACAACCAACATCCAACCTAATATGAATCGGTATATCCACTCAGTCTAAACTCATGATCTCCATTATAATTGATACCAAAATCTAGCATACCTTTCAGGTATCCCATCTCATGTTTTGAAAAAACAATGTGAACATGTCTGGGTTCTACCAAAAATTGACTCAAGGTGTTCACAGCAAAACATATATCTGGCCTGGTGTTCATCAGATACATCAACGATCCAATGATTTGTCTGTACAACATAGCATCAATGAACTCTGATGAAGTATCAACCATGAGCTTCAACTTTTATTCCATGGGTGTATTCATGGATTTACACTCCAACATATCAAACCTATTCATTATTTCAACTGCATACTTCCCTTGGTTAAGGAAGAAATTCGTTGGGCTCTTCTACACCTCAAGACCTAAGAAGTAGTGCATTAGGACTAGGTATTTTATCTCAAATTCTACAATGACATTCTTCTTACAATAAGTGATGAGATTTTCTTCTCCTGATAGAAATAAGTCATCCACATACAACAAAAATATAACATACTCATCATTCATAACCTTGAAGTATAGGTTAGAATCAAATTTACTCTTGGTAAAGCCCAAGCTCATAAGGAAACTGTCAATTCTTCCATACCAAGCTCTATGAGCCTATTTCAATCCATACAAAGACTTCTTCAATTTTCATAAATGTGTTTTCTATCTTCAACTTCAAACCCTTTGATGTTGTTCTATATACACTTCCTCTTCAATGACACCATTTAAGAAATTTGTTTTCGCATCCATCTGGTGTAACTTCCATTTCGTCTTAGCTACAAGGTTATGATGGTTCTGATTGAAGTGTATCTGGATACAGGAGAAAACGTCTCTTCATAATCAATGCCTTCCTTTTGAGAAAAGCCACGAGCTACAAACCTTGATTTATATTTCTGAATACTTCCATCAACAACATGTTTTATCTTGTATAGCCATTTGGAAGATACCACATCCTTGCTCTTCGATTTGGGAAGTATTTCCCATACATCATTCTTTATAATGGATTGGTATTCTTTTGTCATGGCATATACCCATTCTTTCTTGTGAATGGTGTCTTAAAAGAAATTAGGATCCTTCTCTAAGAGATCACATAGAAAATCCATGTAATTGGAAAATGGATTGGGTTTCTTGAATTGTCTCATGGTTCCTTCAGGGGCACCATAATTCTCTCCATATTGAATAAACTCCCTTACCTAGGTTGTCTTTCTCTTGTGAGAGATCATCATCTGGGGAGGTTCTTGAGAGTCTATCATATCATGATCTTCATGAATCTCATCATCGGGGGAAACTGTGACTTCCCTCACTAGTTTTGTAACTCTGGGAGCTCCAACTTCTTCTTCATATAATTCTTCTAGTTGGCATCTTCTTGATTTCTTGAGTGATGCATCTTCATCAAAGGTTACATCTCTGTTGATCTCAATATGATGGTAACCTGCTATATAAATTCTGAAGGCCTTTGAGAACTTACAATATCTAACAAATATTCCCTTCTTTCCTGAAGGGTCCATCTTGGTTCTCTTCTCTTTTGGAATGTGTACAAATATTGTACAACCAAATATCTTGATATGGATTACATATGGCTTCTTTCCAGAGAACATCTATTCAGTGGTTTTGAACTCAATATCACTATGGGATAATCTATTATGTACATATACTAATGTTCTTGCTACTTCTTCCCATAAATTCATTGGAAGATCTTGATCATGGATTATAGTCTTCACTTCTTCCATTATAGTTATGTTCTTTGTTACACATTATTTTCATCATCCCTATGATCATTAATGATGTAAACCTATCTATTGCCTTCAGAGGGGTTAGTGGCCTGAGTTCCTAAAGAGAGAAGGGAGAAGAACTTTTCCTGAGAAAAGAAGTTGCATTTTCCTATGTAAAAAACTTGTAAAAAGGGAAGTTTGCAGGTTGCTATATAGGCAGGGTGCGAGAATGACCCATTCTCACAGGTTGCACTATAGCTAGGGTGCGAGGTGTTCACAGGTTGCTCTATATCTAGGGTGCGAGAATGCCTGCACGTGGGAAAAATGAGCATTTTCGTGAATCTTCTAGAAAGAGAAACTTTTATGGTGAGGTGGCATCCGAATGGTTTGGATCTTACTCACTTTCATGATCTAGTGGGATCATCCTAACCTCCTCACCTTATCCTCTTCAACTTATAAAAGTAGAGGAGTTCTCATGGAGAAATTTAGCTTGGGTTAGCTTTGTTGGTTCTTGAGATTGTTAGCTTTGGTTGGCTTGGAATTATTAGCTTGATTGGAGTGGCTTTGAGATTTTCTTTGACAAGATAGATTGTGAATATCATCAGATCTATGCTCTCAGAATTCTTGGATTCAAAGTGTGTGGGGAACGAAGGATAGTTGGAAGGGACCTTACGACATCAAGGCCATGGTTGTAATCTCTCTTTCACATTTAATATGATACAATGGATAGTTTTCGAAGGACCCAATGGCTATCAAGGCCATGGTTGTAATCTCTTTCACATTTAATATGATACAATAATATGATTCTTTCCCATAAGTTTGTTGCGGTTTTATCAGATGATCCTTTGATCACATACATAGGTTTTATTGAGTTTATTCTATTGCCATCACTTTGGTTGGTTTGTGTTGTTCTTATATTGACTGCACAAGAGCACCAGAGCGAAGTTTCTAGAGCAAATGTGAGACCCTAGGGAAGCTTATATAGCTGCATAAGCTATTTATTCCCTTCCTACTAGTAAATTCAATATCAAAAACTTAAGGCTGTTCTAGTGTCCTGCTTTGTTCTAGATCCGTGTGGATCTAGGGATAATGCTAGTGTCCAGACTCACTGGATTTATCCACAACAAAATTACACTCCACTGAGGGAACGGATTGTTTCCCAGCTAATTCAGTTTCCCTTTGCTTTGATTGCTTGTGTTCTAGTCTCTGATTCTGTGGGAGATCCATCTAGACTCTCTCCTGGATTTGAAAGTTCACTCAAAATTTTAGTCCTTTTCCAAATTTTGTGTTTACGCATTACCTCTGACTGCATCTCTTTAGTGGCCCATGAATCATCCTCGAAGTTCAAAGACCCCATTGTGTGTAATCTAGTGTGAGATGTTTTCACCCTACCTGTGTTTAGCCTGGGAACTCCACTATTTTTCGCACTGCACCCTATAGCTTGGCTGCGAACCCATTTGAAATTGTGTTTGGAATTGATGTCCTATTTTTTGATGCCCACTTTGCTTTGATCAACTGGATTGAACTTTGAGCCTATATTGATTTGTTTACGGTCTTCTTGACATTCTTTGAGTAGCTTTTAGCCATCTCTTTGCTCTATTTGGTTTTGAAGGATTAGTCTCCTTTGCTTTGAGTGTCTTTCAATTACAAAGCATGTGTTTTCTTTAGAATGGTTTAGGGAAAGATCGTGATTTTTCTTCTGAATAGTTCGCTTTTAAAGAGAACTTTTAGTTTGGGTTTCTTTGTTTTAAGAAAGTTCATTATTGCTTTAGTGAAATTTTGAAACAAAAAATATTTAATTTCTTTCATATTAGAATGGGGCATCCTCTTGTACTAAAGCAGCCAAAACGGTATGATTCTTTGGTGTTTTTGTTATATTTTATCATTCTTGAGATATTGGATATTGATGAGTTTAATATATTTTGGGACATCGTGTATATGGAATGATAAATGTTTTCTCCTTCTCGTAGCATAGCTTTCTATCCCAAATGAAAAGATTGCATCTTCATATCTTTGCATAATTTTCGAAAGTTGGTCAAAACACCATATTGTCCACGCATCTCCTTTGAGTAACAATATCCATAAAATAAAGTGCTTATTAAAATTGGTTAGATATTTTATCTTTTCCGGTAGCAAACCTACATTAGATTAGTTGTAGGGTTTTGGAATAGGTGTGAAAGATAACTTTCCAAAGTTGCAAAACAAACATAGAATATTGATTTACAGAGCGGTAAATCCACTTATTACATTTTTGTCCTGGAAACCTTCTAACACAAGGGTCAAATCTGAGGTCGTATTGAGATTGACGGAGTTACTCACCTTTCTTTGTTAGTCTTGGTGTAGAGGTTGTGCATATTATGGGGGCTCTTTGACAGTATACCCACAATGATGAGTGGAAGCCTTCAATTTGATTTCGGGCTAGACACCGCCTTCGTAATCGGATCGGATCATCGAACGTTCTCCAAGCATCATTGTAGTGATTGGTAACCTTAGTGGCCTATCTCTAGGTTCTTACACGAGGTGACCGTGGAGGGGAAAGTCTTCACTGCACTGGAATTGACGCTGGTCAAACTCACTCGCTCCTTGGAGGGTATACCCACGCATTAAGTGTGTGATTCTTGCACCGGTAAGTCCTGCTAAGGTGTTGTCAACGAACTCTTCCAACTTCATCTCACTCTCTTTACTTTGTTCCCGCCGAACGGGATTTCATCACCAACTAGTGCTGCTCATTGTAAGAAGGTTTTGTTTTGTTGTTTCATTTACTAGATTTTTAGCGTAATCGCTTTGTTTTCTCCTTAGAGACTCTAGATTGATTTTGTTTTAATGGCGTCACCCATAAATCACCAATGAAGGAACTCCCACCTGTGGGACCCTTTGTTTTGCCTCCCCACGGAAACATTGGTCCTCCTCATGATCGCTACTTGAGCCTTCTAAGTCTCACAATTGGATTACCAAGATGGTTGTTTCCTTTCCACTCGTGTAATCTCGAATGCGCTAGTGCTTCACCACAAGCACTTTCCCCAAGAAAATCAACCTCAACCTCATGTTGATCTCTTAATTTTTTGAGAATGAAGATGGAAAGAGTGGACACGAAAGAGGGAAGGAATGGAATGGAATGGAACGGAATGAGGAAGAAAATGGACTGGAGGACGGAATGGAAATGGGACGGAGTCAATGGAGGAGGAATGGATGGAAAGGACATGGAGGAAATGGATGAATGGAAGGAAGGAGTTCGACCGGAAATGGAGGATGGAAAGGAGGAAGGACGATGGCCGGACGGACGGAAAGAGGAAACGGACATCTGAGGAAGACCGGAGGAATGGATCTGAGGATGGAGGATCTCGGAATGGATCTGGATTCGGAGCGGATCTGGATTCAGGAATGGAATGGAATGGACCGGAGGAATGGGAGGATGGATGGACATGGAGTGGACTGGACGGAGGAATGGAGCGGAGCCCGGAGGAAAGTGAAGGGATGGAATGGAATGGAATGGAAAAAAAAAAAAAAAAAAAAAAAATGGAAGGAAGGAAGGAAGGAAGGAAGGAAAGGAAGGAAGGAATGGAAGGAAAGGATGAAGGAATGGAATGGAATGGAATGGACGGAAGGAGGAAGGAAAGATGGAGGAATGGAAAGGAATGGAAGGAGGAAATGGAATGGATGGAAAATGGACGGAATGGACTGACCGAGATGGAAAGAGGGAAATGGAATGGAGGATGGGAATGGAATGGACGGATGGAGTTGAAAGGAAATGGAAGGAAATGAATGGACAAAAGGAATGGAAGGAAGGAGCCCTGGAATGGATGGACGGATGGAATGGAGGAATGGAGGATCGAATGGAATGGATGGATGGGACATGGAGGACTGGAGGAAGGGATCTGGAATGGAGGAAATGGAGGAATGGATGGACGGAGCGGATGGAGGAATGGATGGACAAATGGATGGACTGGATTGAAAGGATGGATGGAATGAATGGAAATGATGGATGTTACACATTATTTTCATCATCCCTATGATCATTAATGATGTAAACCTATCTATTGCCTTCAGAGGGGTCAGTGGCCTGAGTTCCTAAAGAGAGAAGGGAGAAGAACTTTTCCTGAGAAAAGAAGTTGCATTTTCCTATGTAAAACCCTTATAAAAAGGGAAGTTCACAGTTTTCTATATAGGCAGGGTGCGAGAATGACCCATTCTCGTAGGTTTCACTATAGCTAGGGTGCGAGGTGTTCGCAGGTTTCTCTATAACTAGGGTGCGAGAATGCCTCTACGTGGGAAAAATGAGCGTTTTCGTGAATCTTCTAGAAGGAGAAACTTCTATGGTGAGGTGGCATCCGAATGGTTTGGATCTTACTCGCTTTCATGATTTAGTGGGATCATCCTAACCTCCTCACCTTATCCTCTTCAACTTATAAAAGTAGAGGAGTTCTCATGGAGAAAGTTAGCTTGGGTTAGCTTTGTTGGTTCTTGAGCTTGTTAGCTTTGGTTGGCTTGGAATTATTAGCTTGATTGGAGTGGCTTTGAGATTTTCTTTGACAAGATAGATTGTGAATATCATCGGATCTATGCTCTCAGAATTATTGGAGTCAAAGTGTGTGGGGAATGAAGGATAGTTGGAAGGGACCTTACGACATCAAGGCCATGCTTGTAATCTCTCTTTCACATTTAATATGATACAGTGATATAAAGCTTGTTGTGTTTTATTGTATGATTCCTTGATCACATACATAGGTTTTTATTGAGTTTATGCTATTGCTATAACTTTGGTTGGTTTGTGTTGTCTTGGTCCTGACCTCACGAGAGCACCAGAGCGAAGCGAGAGCAACAGAGACCCTAGGAAGCGATATAAAGGTATGTTATTTATTCCTTCCTACTAGTAAATTCAATATCAAAAACTTAAGGAAAGTGTCATGTTCTAGTGTGTTTTGTTCTAGATCCAGGTGGATCTAGGGAGATCGGTTAGTGTCCACACCTACGGATTTATCCAATAACATTCTTTCTTTCTGCTACACCATTTTGTTGAGAATTGTAGGGAGTGGTGAGCTCCCTCTTGATCTTTTCATATTTAGAAAAGTTTACAAACTCTTTTGAGGTGTATTATCCTCCATTATCTAATCTGAGCGTCTTGATCTTTCTTTTAGAGACATTCTCTATCAGGGCTTTGAATTCCTTGAATTTTCCAAACACTTCATCTTTTGATTTTAATAAATACACCCATGTTTTGTGAGAATAGTCATCAATAAATGATACATAGTATACATACCCACTAATGAAGGTTGATGTCATTGGACCACATACATATGAGTGGATGAGATCTATGACTCCTTCTGCTTTACTGTTGCTCTTCGGGAAAGGGTTCTTGATGTTCTTTCCTTGTGCACATCCATTGCACAGACCTTCATGGTCAACCTTGAATTCTGGTAGACCTGTGGCTGCCTTGCTTACATATGGTAATTCCTTGTAGTTTATGTGAGCTAGTCTTCTATGCCAAAGTTCACATGGACTCTCAATGGAATGAGTCAAGGCTTCTTTTGAGTGACCTTTTAGCTTATACAAGACACCTTCTTTTGTTCCAATAACAATTTCATTTTCTATGGTTTTTCATTTAGGCCACATAAGAACTTATCTATCTATGAAAGAAAAGTTGAAGCCTTTCTTATCTAAATCTAAGATAGAATGTAAGTTCTTTGTCAAACCTGGTACATATAGTACATCCTTCATCTTCATTGGGGTCCTTGAATCAAGTTTGTAATTTGACTCTCTTACTCCTTTGATAGGGTACTGGTAATCATCTCCAAGTGTAACTTTCTTAGGAAAGTTATTTTCGGTGAGGTTAGAGAGGATGTCTCTCTGACCTACCATGTGCTTAGAAGCACCACTATATATGAGCCAAGTTTCATCTCCAAGTGACACAAATCCTGAGAGGGAAGAGAATAAAACATAGCCTTCAATATTTTCTTTAATCATGTTTGTGGGTGGCTCATCATCTTCAACTGCATGGGGATGGTGTCTTTTGTTATTTCTCTTCCTATATTTTTCTATTCTAGTTGGACAATTCTTAGAAATATGTCCCATATTGTCACAATGGTAACATTGATAAGAGGAGAAATCCTTTTCTCTTCTTTGACCTTTCTGAAACTTCTGGAATCTCCTTGGAGGGTGAGATTATTTATGGATGAATCTATTTGGGGAGTGAGACTCCTTATGTTGATGAGTTTCCTTTTGGAAGTGAGACCTATTCCTTCCTCCTTTAGTATGAAAAGATAGGGCTTGATCTTCATCTCTTGATAGTACTTCTTCACAGTTAGCTACTCTTGCTTCTTCTTGAATACATTCTTCCCATAGTTTGTCAAAATGTAGTTCCTCATTTATGGAACAAATGGTTTGTATGAATGAATCCCAAGGTCTTGTGAGACCATTAAGAGCTATCATTATGAGTTCATATTCATCTAGATTATCACTAATTGCTTCTAGTTGTTCCTTGAATTGTGATATTCTAGAGAAATATTCATGAATTGTTTCTCCTTTATGCATCCTTGTACTTTTGAGTTGAGTTCTTAGATTCATATTCTAGTTGATGTTCTTTCCTTCATACATTTTGGTTAGGGAATCAAACATTTATTTTGGAGTTTTCTTTGAAGCCACTCGAGGGATCAAGTGATCTTTAATAGATTCTGCAATGATTCTTTTGTCCCTAATCGTGTCCTTTTGGTGTTTTTCTTTAGTTGCAGCATCGGTAGGTTATAGTACATCTTATTTAATGAATCTTTCTAGGTCATTCTCTTCAAGAATGAGTGAAATCATATAATTCCAGGACCATAAGTTATCCACACCTTCGATCTTGTCAACAAGCTTAGTGCTTGCAGACATCTTGACCTGGAACTGGGAAAATGACGAAAAATTGAAAATCTTAAGAATTTAAATCTAAACTTACCAGGTGGTGCGCTTGGCTGAGGTGAGTAGCCTGGTGTAGTCGGATTTTAGAAAATCCAAAATTTTCGGTACCAGTGAAAATTAAGGTTTCACTTTCCTGGAGTTTTGTCCACTAGAAAAGTGTGTTGAGGCTTCCAAAGGGTTCGCTAGGCTAGGGTACACTTACTTGATCAATTTTAGGTTGAAATTCCTCTTCAATAGAAAACCTTAATTTTCTTGTACGACAATAGTGACATTTTGGCTTATCCAGTGAAAGGTTCTTTGTTCAGCTTAGCTATGATTGCATGTTAAGTTTTGAGATATTATTAGGTTTCTTTTCAATTTACTAGATAACAATAGCATAGGTAGGATCACTGAGAGAAACAAAATCACAATATAGACAACATTTATCCTGGTAAATCCTCATGGGGGAGAAAACCTAGTAAAAACTTTGTTAATATAGATAGCTAATACAATGCCAAGACAATAAACCAAAACACTACAGAATATCCAGCACTAATAAATGTGCCTCTCTCTTCCTTCTTCTCCAAACTGTAGATACCAAACTTGCGCACTTGATGAGTGATTGGGTGAGTGAGATAATGAGGTGCTAGCCTCCTTTATTTATACTAGCTGGTAGGCACTGGAAATGTGTCTCTTCATTGGGAAGCGACGACTTCTCTTCTTAGTGGTTAAAACCACTTTAATTAGGCATGGGGGGCAACTTCTTAATTTTCATAATATAAATAGGGTTTGACCAATCCACAAAAGGGGATTTGGTTAAGTACAAATCCTGACATGATAAATCCACAAAAGGGGATTGATCTGATGAATAATAACTCAATAATAAATAGAATACTCTTTGCAGTTACAATATTTCAACATGAGGTAGATTAAGGTGTCTTTGGTGAAGTAGTTCATGATCACTCTTGCATGAGCGAAGTACTTAGAACATTGTTTTGAGTCTGAGTTGAAGTATTGGTATCGTTGAGAGCTGCAGAGCTAAGATGGAGTCAATTTTGGGGTGTAATTGAGGGTCAAGTCACAAGCTATGGAGCTTGGTGCGACGTTGTTCATGCTCACTAGTTCTAAAAATATGATGTAATGTGTGCAATGCTATTTTGATGAAGAATAAATAAGAAGAAGAAGATATTTGTGGAAGTAGCCTTGGGGGGTGAAACATGGAAAAATGGTGTCTTTATGTGTGTTGCGTTCATTCTATATGATTTATGATGAATGAATGGTTAGATTAATGCATCTGTTAGAGTTTATTTACAACATGTAGTACTAATCATGTAGAATGAATGTGATTGAATGGATCAAATCATAGATATGATTAATTTTATGGTAGAATGCATGTTAAAGTAGAAATAGAAGTAAAAATAACATCCCCAATCCCTTCCATGATTTTAGACATCTGTGTCCTACAATCACCCATAAGCCATCTCGGGTGAGATTGCGTTGTGCACTCTGTGTGCGGTGTAGCCTTCTGGTTTACCAGAAGGGCCGATGGTGAAAATGGTTTTGTTGGGGAGATAGGGTAGAACCTAGGTCAACCCATACATCCAAAATTGTGTATACAAATGATAGGAAATCGACCTCTATTTATACACATAATTGACTCTCGAAAAGACGCAACCCTAAGAGGGGTTGTTTTGAATTTTACAATAAGGATTACAATAAAATAATGATTTCTTTTCAGACAATTTATACAATAATATTACAATAAACTTCTCAAGGTTTGAACAATACAAATACAAAATAATATCTTTCATATTTACATCAAAATATCAACAATATTAAATTCAACCTCATTGGAAAATAGACTTGTACCCAATCTCCATTACAATGCAACATATAACACTAGATCTACCATACAAAATAATAACACAATGAGACAATAGATGGTGACCCAAAGTTCCCTCAAAAGAATTGATACCTTCCTTTCCATATCCAT
>SNQJ01S0235996.1:0-10289 GCA_010110895.2 Picea sitchensis
ATTTTTTAAATGCACCCTTTGGAATGTGTGTCATTGTTTCTCCCAACGTCTTCTCAATTGGTAGAGGAAGAGATGGGAGATCAACTTCTTTAACCTTCTCAGAAGCACTTCATTTACTATAGTTGTGCACTCTAGTTGATATGAAAACATCACCCCTAACCATATATACGTTCGTGGATGAGGGATTGTTTGGAGGAGGGTAGGTTTTTGGCTGCCCCTTTCTGTGCTTGTAGAGGCTTGAGTTAGATTTTGCCCATGTTGAAAGGGATTAGTCAACACTGTTTATTGTTGCTGTGTGACAAAATTTTGAGCCTCTGCAAGTCGAGGACAAAGATGGGTCGGGTGGTCTTCCATGCACAAGTTGCATGGATACCTCGCCTTCCGGTTTTCCGTGTTATCCCTGCCAGCATTATCAGTGGATTTTTTATTCCCCTTACCCTTCTTTTGTTGTTTTTTCTTCCCTTCAGGCTACTGGGTGGCCTTTGGGTTAGTCGACTACACAGTGTGTACTTACGACGTTTGGGTACGGGGAGAAGCCAAAGCAGTAGTTTGTCTTGCCGCTGTGTGTTGTATGGATAACTGTTGCAACTGTTTTGTCAATTTCTCAGCGGGCTTAGTTTGTGCTGAACCAACAATACCATTGGCATGTGGTCTAGCTCTCTGTCTAGTTTTATCCAGTATCGAACATGGTGCATCTGGCAAGATGTTGTATAATAAACCAGACTGAGAATAGATGAGCTCAAACTATTGATCCCTCACGATGGCATATTCTTTGGATAAAAATATGGATGCCACGATGTCTTTGGATAACTGTGGGACCAAAGACTTAAGGAACCACTCAAGCAGTAATGTTGGTGGGACTGGTAACTTTATTAAATTCTTCTGGCGTCTCCACTCTTGGATATGATCAGAGATATGGTTCGTTGTTGTTTGTTCGAAATTGGTGAACAACTCTGTGCCAGCGTCGTATCTCATAGGTAACTGGAAATGGTTAAGGAAGGCCATCACCAGTTCGTCGAAAGAAGAGTATCTTGAGCGATCGAGCTTGATGTACCATTTTGTTGCACTCCCAATAAGAGTACGTTGAAACAATCGCAACTGTATGGAGTCATCTCTCAATGAGTTAGATGAGCACCAAAGATGAAAGGTAGTCATATGATTACTTAGATCTTCATTAGGCTTGGCCTCGAACTTTGGAATGTCCGAAGGCAACTTCGTCGACATAGGAGGCCAACGTGGATCATGACAAATAGAATCATTTAACAACCTTGTCAAATCTGGCAAGTGTAAAGTCGCCAGGAATGGTAGTTTGGGTTGCTACTGATAACCTGGGAAAGAGGGTCCTGGAGTTTGACTAGCACCAGGTTTCTAGGAAAAGTTTGGTTGTTGGCTCGGATTCTGGTAGAAACCATGGCCCTGACCAACGTAAGGATTTTGCATCTGTGGAGACATCATCAGTTGATTTCCCAAAAAGGACATAGAGTGTTGAGCATGCATTGTATTCGAAGGACTTTGGGAAGGATTACCCCATGTCGGTCCTGCTAGGAGAGGCATAGTAGTCTGTCCAGGGTTCCATTGACTGTGGAAGGAATTACCCCAGAACGACATTCCGGAGGAGGGAACAGATCCTTGTCTTGAATTCCAAGGTCCTGCTATGTGTGTCCCCTATGCAGGAATAGTACCTTGCGCATGAGTAGATTGTCCAAAAATGGGGTTGCTCCTAGTCGGGAAAGCGACTGACGAGAAAGTGTTGTTACCAAACATTTTGTTCCAAGAAAACGGTGTCGAACCTATCGACATATTGTGCGACGGTGGTCCCTGACTCCCTGCTCCAAATAAACTATTGTGTGTAGGTTGCCTGGTGGATTTTTGATATGGACCACCAAGCGAAGGGGACAAAGGAGGGATATGACCTCCTGCGTAAGAAAAAGTGTTAAAATGGAAAGGAGTGCCCCCAAGGTGACCTTGCAGAGGAGCACTAGAGCTCCCTGCTCCAAGACACAAAGTTTGTAAAGTGGAGTAGGTTAGTACAAGACTTCTACCCGAACTAGGCATACCGTATGAGAACGGAGGGTCTGTCGCACTAGGTGTGAAGGGGGTTATGGCCGTCACGATAGATGGGTTCAGTCCACTGTGCAACGTAGTTGCGTCCAAGACCATGGTGGCTCGGACCGATGACGGTAGGTTAGGAGATGACTCTCCTGTGGTGGAAACTATGGTGGGGATTGATGAATTCCCAGAAGGAGTAACAACATTTGTTTCCATTGCTGTGTGAGGCACTATTTGGTGTTCGTGAAATTGGATTGGTACAATAAATGGTGCCAAGATATCAGTGGTTGGGGTTTCAACCAAGCTAAGAGCGGTTGCTTCAAGGTCTAAACTGGTTGATTCCTCCGGGAGTTGTTTGGGCACAAAGGTTTGTAACCTGGTCGCTTCAAAAGACCCTTGTTGGTATAGCTTCCGCCTTAATGGTGGCGGGGGTGGCTCCAGTGTAACCGACAACAGGCCAAGAAGCCTTCGTGACCAATGGATCTCAGGATCCTCCACTGTGTGAGAAGATCCAAGACACGCTAAGGTATTCTAAATGTTCAAAAGTAACACACACTAAAAATAAGCCTCTAAGAGATAAGACAAGCAATCACTAAACTATCTGGAAGAACAGTTACAACAACCAACACTAGAGCAACTTACCGGTGCAAGTGAAACTCGAACACGGAAGAACCCTCTGGGTATACTCTACAAAGCGTGGCTCGATGTTTGTCCTAGGTACCGCGGTGTACCCTCGCAGTCACCTGTGTATGTCCCTAAAAAGATGGGCAACTAGGTTGCTAGCACGCGAACAGTCACCAGGTGGGTATAGTCGAAAGTCGGGTAGACCACAATGAGCAGGGTATCGAGGCCGAAACCTGTCAAGGGTATCGGGAGAAAATGGTCTGGAAGACAACTGAGGACCTTGAATGGATTCGAGACCCATGAAGCCCCGTGGCAAATGCAAACGACGGAATCCCAAAACAAGCCCTCTATATGTGTTCTCCACTACGATTGCTCCATCTTTGGAGGGGTTATCTCCGCTACCTTTACGCACGTGACCTCGTGTTTATTCCCTATGTTAGAGGGGGGTCCCGGATAACTTCCATACAACTGGACTTAGACAATCCTTATCTCAGACTCTAATTTTTTGTTTTGAATGGCCTTGAAGAGTTTCCTCTCCAACCTAATCCAAGGCCCTAGTCCCGAACTAGTTTGTGAACCCTACAAACATAAAAGTCTAGTAGATTTTAAAATTAGAGTTGTTTTTATGTATTTGTCTTACGTCAAGGGGTATGAGGGTGAAACTGATGATGTGTAAAAGATGAAAGAAAAAAATAAATGAAAAAGATGGAAACAAAAAACTTTTACTGAATGAAAATTTTCAACAACTTTTCACAAAGAAAGATTTTTAATTTTTCTAAGATTTTGGACAGCAAACTCAAAGGAATTTCACTCGACTATGAGCTACTTATGATCTAAGTGAATTGCAAAAAATTACGAAATAAAATACTTTTCCCTACCTAATGATGCGGAAACACACTCTTCAACCAAAGAAGAAAATGAAAAGAGATTTATTTATTTATTTAAGTGCTAGTAAAGCAAGAAAGGGAAAATACCGACAAGCAAAAACCAAGAAAAACAGTGCTGGATTAAAGTGAAGATCGCAAAGAATCAGATTAAAGAATCACACAATGTCAATTGTAAAAACAATGACTCTCACGCTTGTCTAAAAACCATAAATTTCTTTTTTTATATTTTTCTGTCAACTATTAACTGAGAAAAAGCAGGGTAAAGGTAAGATGAATCCTAAGCTATTAACTATTCAAACATAGATTCAAACACCTGAGAGGAATACTTCTTATCAAAGGAGGGGATGACTGCCCCACCCTAAACAAAAAGTAGCATGTACAAGCACCCGACTGTCACTTAAACAACATGCGTGCAAACGTGTCTGAACAGAGACATAGGGCATGTACACGCGGGCTGACCTTGTACATGTCGTGTGTATATATAAACTCTAAGGAAAAATATGAAAACAGACAGACCAGACCAGGAAGAGGCCTCTGGTATTGATAACTAGGATCCCTTGAAGACTTGGATACTCTTTCTAACAGAAAAACAAATAATGCAAGGAAAAACAATAAGGAAAAAAATAATCTGAGATAGAACCGTTAGCAAACAAGACTCATACAAAATTCCAGAAAACCCCCTGAGAATGTGTGATTCTGACAGGGAAGAGGAGGACTACCTCTAAGGTTCTCTGAACTCCTACACGCTACTACTATCTCTACAGCTAGCGTTCACACATAGACTGTAATAGAATATGGCACGGGTACACGCGTTTAGGCCTTATACAGGCCATGTGTACCTCTGTGTGTCCCAAAAAACACAGTCAAGAAAAAGTCTAGGAAAGATGGTATGGAAAACCAGACTCCCTACTAGCTCAGACCTTATAGAAATGAAAGAAAAAGACAGGCAAAGAAAAACAGAAAACCTAGTCTTTAAACTACCCAAAAACTTAAACAAAAATTCCAGGAACCCTAAAGAGTATTCTCCTCAGTATGGTCGCCAATTCTGTTGTTGGGAAAAACACCCTATGGACTAACAAAATAGAGTGCAGACTTTGCATGTAGATTTGATCGAATAGAAACTACCTTCTACCTACATCCCTAGATTTAAATCCCTTTTCCTCAGTAAATGCATGGAAAGGATCACCTATCTTATTACCGGCGTTCGATGTCGATCCTCCATTGTGCTTGATTACTTGTTTGCACTGCTCCTTCCAAAGATGACCTGCACTCAAGACAAACAACAACTATGCATGCATGCTACTTCTATACTCAAGGGTTAGAAATCAAACATAAACTAATCAAACCATAGACAGTTCATGAATTGGGACAGGAAAAGCATTATTTTCATTACATAAAGTGAGTCAACTTACAAAAGATGAGACCGGCCACCGCTCCTTGAACCTGATCCTAGGCTCCTCTTCTTCTGTCCTTCAACTTCTTTTCATTAAATATCCTTTGGCATGAGGAAAGGCTAAAGGTCTAGGACAATGGAATATGTAAATGGGCAGAGTTTCTACGCTATATTTTTTCTTGTTCCAAATGGCACTCCTACCCCTTCTTTTATAGGCTAGAAGGAGCTAGGGTTTTGGACGAACCCTCGTCCATGCATGGCTGGGAGTTTCAATTAACTCACCCATAGCTTTTTGTTCCATTGGCAACTTTCCTTTTTTCATGCTTTTGTAGGTACACGCGGGATGTTGTGAGTTAGCCAGCGTGTACACGCGTGCAGTAATGGGTTAGGGTGCGTGGGCCTTTACACAAGAGGATTTTCAAAGAGTTGTTCAGCAGAGTTTTAGAAAAGAAGGGAAATGAGTTGGCATGATGTCAGGTAAGCATATGTGGTGCAATTTAGGGTTATAACAGGTTGGTAGGAAAAAAAAGAGGAAGAAAACATTGGGCAATGGGGTGAAATCCTGAGATATACTATGAATATTAATACAACAAATGTACTCTTGAGGGAATAGAGGCAAAGTAAGCATATCCTTTAGCAATAAATAGTATTTCATATGATGGAAAGACAGAAATAAGAAAATACCATTACAAATGAGAGCATCAAACAAAGATGAATTATCAGTTGTAACTTTAGAATAAATAACATAAGGTCGACTACAATGAACATAACACTTAACAAAGAGTGAACTCTGGACCTATAATCACTAAACACAACAACTGCATTAACCATATGAAAGGAGCATCTATCAAGAATGAATTCCAATCATGTACTCTTAGTTATGCTTAGAAGAAATAACGGAAATGAAATGAATGTGAACTAGAGGAAAGCACACTAAAGAATACACTGTGATGAATCTCAGTTGTCAAAAGCACTGTACTATTGTATTAATTCATAAGGACATNTACTCTTTTACGATGAAATATATATCATTAAATGCCCCTTCCATCTCAAAATTTCAAACTCCAACCCCTTTTCCAAAATAGAAACAGTTACAAATAGAACATGACACATTTTAATTGATCTCCTATTTTTCAGGAAAACATATAGGCTTCAAAACGCCACCTATAATTCTCAAACCGTAACAATTGTGTAAAATATGAGAACATTTTTTTTATAAAAGCTCGTTCTAAAGAAAAACCTCTCTCAGTTTCTTGAAATTCATCTCCATCTAGTCGTAATACGTGTCACAAAAACATGTCTCGAACAGGAAATTATAACTAAAATTTTTGGCTCCAATATTCCTTCGAATCTCCCAATCCATGACACCTGTGTGAAAAATGAACAAGGTTAATGTTCTTAGGTCCGTGCTTGACAATAATCTCCTTTGAATTTTGAAAACTCATTTTGGTTCATCCGTAAATTGTCTTGTAAGTCTCAACTGCTGTGGAAACTGACTGTCACATCCTCTTTGAAATGTCACTTGTTCTTTTTTTTTAAATCCAATTTTATTTATCCATATTCTCCTTAAATATTTGGGAATAATATATTTGAATAAAAATAATTCCCAAATATTTTTTATCTTGTAAAATTAAATTTCCATATTTTAATTCATGCCCTTGGTTTTAAAAAACCATTTATTGCTTGCTTCCTGTGGTTTTGAAAACCATGTCTTCAACCATGTTTGGTAAAATATTTTTAATCCTCTTCTTTTACTTCTTTAAAAACTTTGGATAAACAATTATCCAAATCTTTCGTTCACGTGCATTTTACCATTTAATTCTTTTCCATAGCAATAAACATTAATCTCTCTGCACTGTAAAATTGAATTTTTACCTCTGTGAAAATTTTCCACCGTGAGAACAATTTTATTTATTGGAAATTCCATGAAACACACTCCTGGAAAATATGTCGCACGTTTATGAAACCAAACCATATAATAAATGGTTGCAATACTATTTTGGAACTTAGGAGGAGTGGTTTTAACGTACACCACTTTTACCCTCAAAATGCATCTCGTACGAACACATGCTCCAACACCAAAACAATGGTTTGGATTTCGGGACCACTTGAAAAAATTAACCTCAGTTCACTTTCAACCCCCGAAATGTATATGCACCCTCCATCCACCCTTTGACTTTTCCACTTAGTTTGATATTCGTGCCCATGATTTGATGTGAGGTCATGAATTAAACATTGTATTAAATATTAATATAAATATTTTAGTATAAAAATATTATATTAATAATTATAAACCTTTTTCCATTTTTTAAGGACTTTGGGCATATGAGGCTCATCACATGACTTTGTGGATAGGATANAATTTCCAACAGGAATATGATAATAAGGGTAAAAATGAATGAAGTGATGGGACCAAGGAATTTAGATAAGCATTAAGGCTAGATATAGGTTTGGGATACTTGCCAATTTTGACTCATGGAGGACATGAATATTTTGGATGATTAGTCCAATGAAGGATTTAGGTGATGGGATCTTGACGGAGTTAGTGTAAAAGTTTTAAAATATGAGTGGAAAGATAGCACAAGGGCTAGACGCTTTGGAAAAATTAATGCAAATTAGCATGTGATAACATTGCCTCCAAGGGGGATGGTATCCTCCCAGTGAGGTAGAAAATAACTCGTAGACCCAATGCCTTATCCATTGAGATGCTCCCAAAACATGTGTGTACCCTTCTATGACATTTCACCAGTATCCACTGAAAATCCAAGTCTGTACACTTCTCTCAACTGAACGCTAAATACGCTACTGCAATTTGAATGTACACACTGCTGAAAACCCAAATTGAAAATTGTTTGACCAACAAGCTTATTTGCAAACTCCTATCTACTATAAAACTGTTGAAATGAATACTCAATAAAGTGATTCTAAAGTGCCAATGCATCCAATCAAGAAATTGGCTTCTGTATTGTCCTCTACTCACATTTTTCTTAAGTAGGCAGACAAATGTAAAAGATGGCAGTTGAAAACAAAATTTGAATCCAAAATCTGAGCTTATGAATGAAACAAATTCCTCCTTCAATGATGACTGTAATAGGATGGCCACGGGATCTTGAAAACCATGAAAACGCATTTCTTCTTGATGAAAAAAAATAGAAAGACAAGCCTCGTTCATAAGTGTTTGTTGTTCCTTCTCTATTTCTTCAGTTATGATAACATTGTGAAATGAAATGGCCGCAATTGGTTATGACAAAAATATTCATACATGCATATAAACAAAAACAAAAAAAATATCAACAAAAACATTCATACATCCTTCCACATATCAAGAAAAACATTGTCTACTCTTCCATGCATATAAAAAAAAACATTCATACATCCTTGAACATATTCAAATATGACAACCATATTATGTGCATCAAGGCTATCCTCTTGTTCATCAAACAATTTTCATTTAGTTTTATTAACCTTCGGGAAATTTTCTTGAGGACTGTCATTTTGACTTTCAAATGAATGAAGGGAAATAAGTTCATGTTCATAATCTTCTTGAAAATGTGAAAATCTAATAGCATGAACTATTTCACAGTCTAGAGTTCCCATGGATGCATTTTCAAAACCATGATTTTCAAAGGAATTAAATAAAACAACTGCCTCTTCATTATCTTTTTGTATTTCTGATTCAAAAGTGGAATACATTGTTTTGTTTCTTTCTTGAAACTCTATGTCATTTGTTTGTTCACTGCTTGAAGTCTCCATAGATGCAGTTTTAGAACCCTCATCCATGTCTAAGAGACTTAGAATTTGAACAACCACATCATTCACAGAGGAATAAAGACAACTTTGAAGAACTTTGTCTTGTTGGAAATCTTGTTGAATATCTTCATCAAGTTTAGGAAAAGGAAAATGACTTTTAGAAACAATTTCTTGATCAGTTTCATCTTCATCCAAAGGAGGGGATACTACTTGTTGTTGGGATGAATATTCATAAAGGGATTCTATGATTTCATCATTCATACACCCTTCATTACCAAAAACATTTTCAAGGTACTTAATGAAATGTTCACAAAATTCACAACAATCTTCAAACACCAAGAATGAAGGATTAGATTCTCCATAATGCTTAAAGAATGTTATGTGGAAATCCTTAAGAGAGTATAAGATACCCGGTGTTAAACCTTCATACCATAATATTGTTTTCCCCTCTAGAGTAGCCATAAACATTTTCCTCAAACAATCCTCATTAAATTCAACCCCTAGCTTACATATGTGCATGTGAAATCTAATCAAGTGCAAGGTAACATCATTTCCTTTCGCATCTTTGAATTTACTCAAATATTTTTTCCAAACTATGTGAGGAATACGATTTGGAAATCCAGGAATATGAGAGCAATTCATTGGAGCATACCTTGCAGATATGTGATCCTTCTTGAATCAATGGAGTCATCAATAAAATATTTAGGCTACTGAGTCTTTAGACAATGGAGTCTCCATGAAAATTTTGAATTCTATATTCTTGAAAATGGAGTCGTCAGGTGAATGATGTACAACCTTTATGTTTCCAAATACTTTTCACCATCATTGTTCATATCTGAGCTTTGTCATTTATCCCAAGGAATATTTCACCTTCACTCCCCGACAACGATGCCAAAATGTTAGCACTCTGTAAATTTGCTTGGCTGATAAAAAAAATGATAGAGGTAACCTACAAACCAACTTTAGGTTGGATTCTGACCCTTCCAGCCAGAGAGAGCTCTCTCAAACATGTAAAGACTATAAATACTCAAAAATGATTTGGCAATGAGCACACAAAGGTAAGATTTTGGAATAGGACAGGTTTGTTTAGTTTTTTAAAAGGGTTGGTAGGAGAAACAAGAGGAAGAAAACATGGGGAAATGGGGTCAAATCTTGAGATATACTATGAATATTAATACAACAAATGTACTCATGAGGGAATGGAGGAAAAGTAAGCATATCCTTCAACAATAAATAATATTTCAGATGATGGTGTTATAACATATTCTTGCAAGGGGGAGTTGTTCCTAAGAAGTTCGCCCCTTGGTGAAAGAAATGAGGAAAAGGGGAAAAAAACCCATAAAATCGTGTTATCCTAACTATTTTGGTCTGGGCATGATTGTGCTAATGGGTGCATATATCTAGGCGGATAAGATCTGTGCGCCTAGATATATGATGTGTGGTTCATACCATACCCCCCCCGATATTATGCCTTTAACAAGGGGGGGGGATATGAAAAACGGTTTCCCCATCGAGCCCACCATTATCATGGAACTTTCTCATCATTTCAGACACCCCCGCTCCAAACTGATTACCACCCCCCCCCC
>SNQJ01S0235998.1:1332-13855 GCA_010110895.2 Picea sitchensis
GACTTCTATTTTTAGCTCATAATGACTTAAAAGCGCTTTTAACCCTTTTTAGCTCAATGTCACTTTCCGAATATAACACCTATGACTGGAGTGACCTCTAGTAACCCTGTTTACCCCTCTTTGGCACTGGATATAGTCTAACGGGGCGGTATAGACCATTAAGCCTCCTCTTTGGAGCTCCTATTTGGAAAGGGACATTACACAACCCCTGTCACATCTGCTTCTCCATCTGTCGGATGACATGCTCCCTGCAGTGCTGAGAGCATTTGCAGGAACAACGTTTCCTTCCCATCCAAGATCTCCATCTGAAATATGAGGTCGTCCAGGCCCTGACGTAATTCAAAAACCAGGCCTTGCAGAATTGCAAGGCCTTCTTGCAATTTTGAGCTTGATGATGAGTTTGCGTATGAGTGAGGCTCTTGTTGTGGTCCATGGCTGGATCCAAAGCCTTCACTCTGTGTTTGGGCACAATGTGGTTGGGTTGGGGGTGAATGGGCTGGTGTGTTCATAGGTGAGTTGGGAGGAATGACAGGAATTGGCTGCGAGGTGGAGGCCAAATATGAGAGTGGCCTTAGGTTGAAATCATAGATTTTCCTGAGAGATCAAACCACTCAAGCATGTAAGCAAAAGGCGAGGAGAGGGGTAGGAGATTGCTAAGGCTTTGACCAGACTGCGACGAAGATGATGGAGAGGAAGGTGATGAGGGTGAAGAGATGTGAGAAGGTGCAGGAGGGGGTCGAAGAGCCACGAGCAGTCGACTGGGTTGCCAAGCCGATCCACGCTTGGATTTCCCCCTTTATCTCGGCATGGCTGAGATGATATGAAGGCTTTCAAGCGCTAAAAGGAAGAAGAGGTAGCGAAGGAGCAATTGGGAGGAGTGCAGTCTGCAATTGCACTCGATTGAGGATGAATGCCACTGTGAATGCACCTGGTGGAAATCATGATGTCGAAATTGCTGGTGGAGGAAAACACACATGAGCTGAGTAAAGTCTGGTTCATGGCTCTGAGCCATCGACGGGACGGAAATCTAGAGAAAGGCGCTCGAGATAATCTGCCATCGATGAAATTTTTACGAAGGCTTTTCTTATCCCTTCCCACTCTTAATTTCAAATGCCATGGAATGTCATTCGCACGCTGCCAGCTTGCTTCCTTCACGAAACCTCCAATCTCTTCCCAGTCTTAATTTCAAATACCATGGAATGTCATTCGCACGCTACCAACTTGGTTCATTCACGAAACCTCCAATCCTTAAATGTTCTTAGCCGTAACCGCTACCTTCACACTTCTAAGTATGCAATAATTAAGCTTTACTTCTAATAGGTCACCATACAACATGCATAGATATTGTCATTAATGAGGAGATTTTCCATTCGCATGCATTGAAGCAATGTTTCCAGGGGGTTATATTGTCCCCTCCATTTCTTCATTTCAAGAAGCGTTTGGAGAAAACCAATGTTTCCATAAACTACTGGAAACAACTCCACAACAATTCTGTAGAGATACAATGAACATCTTCCTAATGAGCTTCCTATGCAGAAGAAGGGAAAAATAATTGTAGGGGAGGCGGAGCAGTCCAAAATTTACAGTGAAAACATGGATCTTGACGTTGATCTGGAAAGCATATTCTGCAACCTTGATCAACCTGGAGATGTAATTCAACATTCCTTCTCAATGGACATAGTTGATACTGAATTTTTTTACGAGGATGAATCCTTCATATTCCAGGGTGTTGTTTTCGAAACCGAATCAAAAAAATTAGTCATTGGACAAAGAGACATAAAAAATAAGAAAATAAAACATCGTTCAGAACTTGACCTTGCCAATATGCAGGCATTCAAAATCTCTCAACTTCACATGGAAACCAGAGATGCTCTTTGTGATTCCGTTGGAGTCATCGAAGTCGAAAATTCCAGACTAAAGAACTAGATTAAGGAATTAGAGGAAGCTTTGTTTCCTATGCCATTGCTTGGCAGTTCTTTGGAAATAGCCATGCCTGTGACTGTGTGCACCCCTGCAACAGATCTAAAAGGGTCTTCCAGCTTCTTCGTATCATGTAGATGATATGTGGAGAAAAATATCAACAAAAGAATGGAACTGATTACTAAGGCCTGGGAAACATCACAGAATATGGATTCCCTGGGGAGCAGGGCACATAACTTGCTTCTACTTCTGCAGACGGATTTAAAAAATGAAGAAAATTTCTATGTGCACACGATCATCCCTTTTTCCTTTCATGTCAACAACATGCCAGAGACGAGAATAAGACAACATGATCTCCCGTCCAATAAACAACTCACTCAATTTGAAGCATGCTGGAAAGAGAAAGTGAAGAACCTGTATCTCATCGTACAATCATGTGAGCAAGCAGTATCAAAGAAAGAAACATTATTCACAAAGATCACCAAAATAGACTTAGCAGGAAAGACAAACGGCTTCTAGGACCCCATCTTAATCCTCAACTTGCTAGCATTAACCAAGAAATCTTTCGATAAACAAGTTGATAATTTGAAAGCCTTGTCTTTAGAATTTTTTTCAGGATTCTTGAATATCATGAAGAAGAGGTGGACAACTGGCTAGTCCGGTATTTGGTACAGAATGGAGAGATTCATGAAACTCTATGTAAACTTTCAATTGGTCTAAGCGAATTAGAATATGAATTTTTCAGCATTAAAATCCGTAATGACATCAATGTCGCCCCCTTGATAAGCTATATTGAAGAGAACTTGAAGTGGGCCACCGATGAAATCCAACATGAAAATGCATAAATCCTTTGTTTATCAATCCAGATATTCAAGTAGGTGTCCACAAAAACCAACAGGGAAAAGCATGACCAAGCAAACAAAAAAATTACTTATGCGTAACATCCCTGTAAGTGTATAGTGATAGTCCTTTCTTTATCAATCCAATTATTCCAAGTTTTCTGAGTAGAAATATATAGCCAAAAAATGATCTTCCCATTTCTACTTTTCAGGTATTACATTCTACCGTGTCCAACTTCTTTCCATAGTCATATTTCTTGTACATATTTCTGTTATGGTCCGCGGGAGCCCCAATCCCATTCTATATGACAAACACATTTACATTTCCAGAGATATGTAACAAACTATTATATATTTTCATATATTCCAAATACAACTATTCTTTTGTCTCCTTATATATTTATGTGTTCCTAAATTTTTATCTTCAGCTATGCTGAATGTGAAGTCATTCTGTTTATTTTATCTCAATTCTCTTTTTTTCCTATGCATATTTTCTCCAGGAATATGTAACACGTTTCATTATTTTTTTATATAAATGCCATAAATTGTGTTCATTACTTTTTTTGTACTCAAACGTACAGAAAGTATGTCATTTCTTGCATCTTTACCACATGCCCTTCATACTTTTTCCACAAAGGCCCTTCAAATTAAAATAGTCCGCAGGTCCGCTTGTCAATTTGTGGAACCGTGGGTGCTCTTTGTAGGCTATGGAACAACAGACACCCAATTTTCAGGCCGCCAACTCGACAACCTGTGTTCCAAAAACTGCCTAAGTATGGAATCAGGGCTCCGTGCAAGTATGGAATGAGGGCTCTGTGCATGCTCTATAAAATATCCTCCCCATACTTTTTAAAAGTATATATTTCGTATGTATAAAACTAAATATCTACTTTAAAAAATTGCGTATTTGCTATGTATAATTTATGTTCTCCAAGAACCTATAATTTGATACATTGCAATTTCTTGTATCCATGACCCCTGTTTTAAATAAAACTAATTCAAGAATGCTATTTATTTGGTCCTTTTGTCCACCTCTCTATGTAACAGACATTGGTACTATATTTTTTGTCCTTTTGTCCACCACCGTATGTAAAACCTATGTAAAGAAAACTAATTCACGAATGCTAAAATTTTGAGACACGACCCCTTAAAATTCAAATAGTCTGCAGTTCCCATTGTCAATTTGTATATCACAGAACTCTTGGTGCCATTTTTACGACATGGAACAACATAACCCCGATTTTAAGGTCCCCAACCCGAGAACCTGCGATCCAAAAACTGGCTAAGTATGGAATGAAGGTTCCATCCATGCTCTGATTCGGGTATGCTAGTTTTTTTTCTGCTTTTATGTGTTCCTAGATTTTTATCTTCAGCTATGCTGAATGTGAAGTCATTCTGTTTATTTTATCTCAATTCTCTTTTTTCTAATGCATATTGTCTCCTACCTGGTCATTTTCAAAATTATGTATGACATAAATCACTCACTCAAATTTGAGATATCATATTTCACACACACAAACACACATATATGTTTCTTTAAATTTCCAGGAATATGTAACACGTTTTAGTATTTTTTTATATAAATGTTAGAAAATTGTATTCACTACTTTCTTTCTACTCAAACGTATAGATAATATGTCATTTCTTGCATCTTTACCACATGTCCTTCATATTGTTTTCCACAAAGGCCCTTAAAATTAAAATAGTCCATAGGCCCGCTTCTCAATTTGTATATCACGTAACTATGGCTGCTCTTTGTAGGCCATGGAACAACAAAGGCCCAATTTCCATCCCACAGCCCAACAACCTACGATCCAAAAACTGCCTAAGTATGGAATCAGGCCTCCATGAAAGGATGGAATGAGGACTCCATACTTGCTCTATAAAATCTCATCCCCATAATTTTTTAAAGTAGATATTTTCTATGTATAGTTTATGGTCTCCACGAACCTATAATTTCATAAATTTCAATTTTTGTGTCAAGGAGCCCCTGTTTTAAAGAAAACTAATTCGAGAATGCTATTTATTTGGTCATTTTCTGGACCGCCCTATGTAACAAATATTGTTACTATACTTTTTGTCATTTTCTCCACTAGCATATGTAAAATCTATGTAAAGAAAACTAATTCGTGAATGCTAATTTTTTTGGACACGAGCCCCTTAAAATTCAAATAGTCCACAAGTCCGATTGTCAAATTGTATATCACGGAACTGCCGTTGCTATTTGTAGGACATGAAACAACAAAAGCCCGATTTTCAGGTCCCCACCTCGAGAACCCGCAATCCAAAAACTGGCTAAGTCGAGAACCCTCTCTTTTAAAGAAAACTAATTCGAGACTGCTATTTTTTTCATACTTTTGTCCACTAGCCTATGTAACAGACGTCAGTACTATTTTTTTTGTTTTTTTGTCCACGGGCATATGTAAAAAGGAAAACAAATTCGGGAATGCTAAACTTGTTTTAATTAATTATAAGTGATTTTATTGATAGAAAGATAAGTTATTAAGTTTATTATTTAAATTTGGCTATTCGACACGAGCCCCTTGAAATGAAAATAGTCAGCAAGCCCCGATTGTCAATTTGTATATCGTGGAACTCTAGGTGCTATTTGTAGGCCATGGAACAACAAAAGCCCAATTTTTAGCCTGCCAGACTGACAACCCGCGATCCAAAAATTCAAATAGTCCGCAAAACAACTTGTCAATTTGTATATCGCAGAACTTTCGGTGCTATTTGTAGCCCATGGAACAAAAGAAGCCCAATTTTCAGCCCGCAAACCCGACAACCTTGAGATTTTTCAGCTCTATATATCTACTTAATCAAATTACATATTTGATTTTTGTAGGCCATGGAACAACAAAAGCCCAATTTTCAGCCCGACAGCCCGAGAACCCACGATCCAAAAATTCAAATAGTCCGCAAGGCCGCTTGTCAATTTGTATATAGCGAAACTCTCGGTGCTATTTGTAAGCCACAAAACAACAAAAGACCAATTTTTTGTCTGCCAACCCGACAACCCCGATGCTCTATATATCTACTTAATCAAATTACATATTTGGTATCTATAATTTATGTTGATGCTAGTTTTTTTGTAACATACGTATGCCCTTAAATTTGAAATAGTCCACAACTTCAATTTTCAATTTGTATGTCGCAGAACTCTGGGTGTATTTGTAGGGAACATAACAACAGAGTCTGATTTTCAGCGCGCTAACCTGATAACCCGCGATCCAAAAAACTGCCAAGTATGGAATATCTAAATAGTCTGTAAGACCGCTTGTCAATTTGTATATCGCGGAACTCTCGGTGCTATTTGTAGGCCACGAAACAACAAAAACCCAATTTTCATCCCAGCACCCCGACAACCCGAAATGAAGCTTTCATGCATGCTCTATATATCTACTTAATCAAATTACATATTTGATATGTATAATTTATCCTATCCACGAACCTATAATTTCATATATTTCAATTTCTTCTGTCCAAGAGCCCTTGTTTTAAAGAAAACTAATTTGGTATTGCTATTTTTTTATGCTTTTGTCCATGAACCTATGTTACAAACATTGGCCCTTAAATCTCAAATAGTCCACAAGTCCGTTTGTCAATTTGTATGTAGCAGAACTCTGGGTGCTATTTCTAGCGCACAGAACATCACATGCCCAATTTTTAGCCTGCCAGCCCGACAACTCCCATGCTCTATATATGTACTTAATCAAATTACATATTTGGTATCTATAATTTATGTTGATGTTAATTTTTTTGTAACATACGTACACCCTTAAATTTGAAATAGTCCACAACTCCCATTGTCAATTTCTATGTCGCAGAACTCTGGGTGCTATTTGTAGGGCACAAAACAACAGAGTCTGATTTTCAGCGCGCCAGCCCGATAATCCACGATCCAAAAAATTGTCAAATATGGAATCTCTTTCCCATACTTTATAAAAGTACATATTTTGTATCTATAAAACTAAATATATACTTTATAAAATTACAAATTTCATATGTATAATTTATGATGTCCAGGAACCTATAACTTATAAATTTCAATTTCTTTTGTATCCACCAACCCTTGTTTTAAAGAAAACTAATTCGCGAATGTTAATTCTTTTGTGTTTCCATGTACTTCAACTTCCTACCCACCTGTCTGTACTCGGTCGCATTTATTCCCATTCCATCTTGGCAGTGACTATGTTGCCATGCAACACTTGTTCATTATTGTTGTTGCACATTTGATGTTTTATGTCTTCTATTACTTCTTCCAATTTTTTTAATTTTCTTTTCCTTATACCCGATTTCACACATTTTTCCACTATTGTTGTATAATTATATCATTTATTGCAAATAATGTATAGCTAGTTTTATCCTTATTGTTGTATAATTATATCATTTATTGCAAAGATGGAACATATACTGCAAAGAGTAACAGGAGCTTCCAGGATGTCCATGATAGATGGATTCTCTGGCTACAATCAAGTCTCTGTTCTGCCTGAGAACAGGGAAAAGACAACGTTCACCACTCCATGGGGCACATTCATGTATGCCAAGATGCCGTTTGGATTAATGAATGCAGGGGCAACGTTCCAGCGTGCCATGGATATAGCTTTCATCGGGGAAAAGGATAAATTCGTGGTCGTCTATCTGGATGACATCACAGTGTTTTCAAAATCTGATTGGGAACACCGTTTCCATCTCAGGAAGGTTTTCTTGAAATGCAGAAAGTTTGGCATTTCATTAAACCCCAAGAAATCTCTGTTCGCCATATAGGAGGGAAAGTTACTAGGCCACATAGTATCAGCAGAAGGAGTCAGGATTGACCCTAGAAGAGTTGAGGCGATACAAGCCTTATCAATCTTGAGGTCCAAGAAGGAGGTCCAATCTTTCCTCGGTAAAATTAATTTTCTGAGGAGGTTTGTGCCTAACTTTGCTGAGGAGGTAAAGCTTATAACAACCATGTTAAAGAAAGAGAATGAAGTACAGTGGACCCCTCAATCGCGACATTCCTTTGAACAAATCAAGAAGGCCCTGACTGAAGCTCTTGTGCTTGTTAGTCCCGACTACTCAAAGAACTTCCTTATTTTCTCCTTTGCCTCACCTGACACAGTGGCTGCTGTTCTATTACAGACAAACGACATTGGGCTAGAGCAACCTATTGCTTATTTCATCCGAGCATTGAGGGATGTCGAAGTCAGGTATGACGCTATGGAGAAGCAGGCTTATGCTCTAGTAAAAGCTCTCAAAGCTTTTAGAACCTATGTTATGCAGTCAAAGATCATCGCCTATGTCCCCTCAGCTACCGTTAAAGACATTCTTATTCAACCTGATATAGACAGGAGAAGAAGTAAATGGATATCCAAAATCTTGGAATTCGACCTGGAAATAAGGCCCGCCAAATTGATAAAAGGTCAAGGTTTAGACAAACTGTTGGTTGAAGCAAACTGCCAAGCTCTGGGAATAGGTTTCATCAACGAATGCTCAGGTATTCAACAGGATCGACTGTCTGACATAGACCCTCAAAGGGAGCCCCCATTGGCTCAATGTCCTTGGTATAAGGACGTCATATACTTTTTGCAGGAGCTGCGGCCTCCAGACGACCTGCAAAGAAGCAAAGCACGATCTCTGAAGCTCAAGGCAGTCAAATACTGCATGATTGATCAAATGTTATATTGGAAAGACCCCCTAGGGGTGCTTTTAAAATGCATGAGTCAACCAAAGGTCGAAATGATCGAGGCTGAATTTCATAGCGGCCTATGTGGAGGGCACCATTTCTGGAAAGCCACAGCCCACAAAATCCTCAGGGCTGGATATTACTGGCCTACCATGTTCACTGACGTCTGCAAAAGGGTCAGAGCCTGCATCAAATGTAAAAAATTCACAGGAAAGCAGCAGCTCAAGTCTCTGTCGTTAAATCCGGTGATGGTTTCAGGACCTTTCCAGCAGTGGGGTCTAGACTTCATTGGGGAAATTCACCCTGCTTCCAGTGGGTAGCACAGGTGGATCCTGACTGCTACAGATTTCTTTACCAAGTGGATTGAAGCTACCCCTACCAGGAGTGCTTCCCACAAGGTAATCATTGGGTTCCTGGAGGACCTCATCACAAGGTTCGGCTGCCCAAATAAGATTGTCACTGATAATGCAGCCGCTTTCGGGTCTGAACCATTAGCCAAGTTCTGTGAACAGTTCAGGATCAAACTAATTCACTCCACTCCGTATTATCCACAGGGCAACAGTTTAGCAGAATCCTCCAACAAAATCCTGATAAGGATCATCAAAAGGCTGTTGGAAGACAACCAGAAGTCCTGGCATTCCAAATTAAAATTCGCTCTATGGGCCGACCGAGTGACCACGAAGAGATCTATCGGCGTCTCTCCTTTCCAATTAGTCTATGGATCGGAGGCTATTTTCCCCTCTCAGTTAGCCCTCCCTGTAACGAAATTCCTCCAGGACCATCAAGAGGAACCTGATGACATGATCAAAAGGATTCATCAGCTAGTGGAAGTCCAACAAGCTAGGGAACAGACAGTGGACATAATTCAAGACCATCAACAGAGGATCAAGCAGGTTTTCAATAAGAAAACCAGGAAGGAGGAGTTCCAGATAGGGGACCTGATACTGAAATGGGTTGCTCCTAAGCAAGACAAGGACAAACACGGTAAATTTGAAGCCCTGTGGGTTGGGCCTTTCAGAATCTCTGAGACTTTCTCAAATAACACATACAGGTTGCAGGATTTGGAGGGTAAAGAAGTTTTTAACAGCCCAGTGAATGGGCATTTTCTGAAGAAATGTTTTGTCTGATCCCTCGATGGCTCCTATATTTTGTAAATATTTCCTTTTCTGTTCTTTGTTTTTACTTTTAGTGTTTCGGCTTAGTAGGTGACTCCATAGCCCAATAGCAAGGCACTGAAGCTGCAGATGGAGTTCTTAGAGAATCACAGGGACGACTCTATCCCCCATGGAGCCTAATGTTAGCGATAATTCTTGTCATGGGCTTGAGAGAATTCGGGTCTACAAGTTGCACGAAATGCTCAAGCGTAGCATGGGAGAATTCTTGTTTCTCCAAATAGAAAGTCAAGCGAGTGGGAAAAATGTCATCGACAACATCTAAAGTCTATTTTGCGAAGACGATCAACGGTCGGTGGGTAATTGCAGTCAGCCGAATCACGCCAAGTATAGCGCAAAAGTTTTTAAAGAGGTGAACGGTCAGAAGTCTCCGTGGAGAACTCACGAAGCAACGAGGGCCGTTGATAACGATCAGTTGATGCGTGGGTTCATTTCTTGAACTTGGGGTTCGTGAGTTCAGAGGGCGGACCATTTCCTTTGGTTGCGCGAGATCGCGAGTTGCGAGAATTGTGGAAAGGAAAAGAGCCATCGCCTCTCAGGATTTCGCGGAGGGAGGGTGCCAAGGTTCGACACTCCAAATCGCGAGGTCACGAGTTGCGAGAGGTGCTAGCACTTAAGCCTTAGCCGACAGTTACGTGTGGAGGGCACCGACAGTAAAAGGGGTTATACAGTATTGCCAAAAAAATCTCAGCCGTCCATCTCGAAAAAGTACGTGGCACACGATTGGGCTCCATCGCCTCCTCGCCCTTCGCAACTTTGAAGAACGAGGACTAGCCTCCTCCTAGCCGCGAGACGCGAAGCGCCGAAAGCATTCAGGACTTGGGGCCCACTGCAACGCCGGATGAGTTTAGAACCATCAGATTTGAGGGACGCGTAGCACCAGATTGAGCCGTCCCGACATATCGCTCATCGTGATTTCGAGCAGCAAGGAGCAGCCCCTTCATACTCGCGAACGACGAAAAGCGCCATGGGAATAGGCACGTGGTCACAGCCCGTGGGCACTTGGAAAGAGAGGAGCTGCGTAAAGAAGGCCGAAGCACCGAGTTTAGTTACATAGAAGATCGTCGCGGTCTCCAAACGCTATCGGATCCGATCTCCATACTGTTTCTCGCCTGGAGTATATGACGATAGGAGCGGGTGGTTGAAACCTCCTTTCATTCATTAAGTGAAGGGATGGAGGGTCTGGCAAGACGTCTACCCGAAGAAGTCCTGTGTATCGATTTTCTCAAAGGTGCCGTGCCAAAGTCTTCAACCCGACAGAGAAGTCTGCGCACGCTAGCCCAACACTTAATGGATCAGCTACCCTCCTTACAGGAGCCATGCGTAGTTAAGATGAAACTTAAAGAAAGATATCAGTACGAGTTTGACTGAAGGGACACCAAGCTCTGGGTGACTAGACACGCCTCTGTGAGGTGAATTTTCCTGAGTATATAGACTCAGCCTTTGTATTTGGTAAGGATCGATGGTTGAGCAGAGCTCCCAGTGGTAAAGTTTTAACGAAGCACTGATAGCCTGGTTATGTATGGAATTTTGAGACTTCTTGCCTTATGAATGCCAGTTTCTTTCATGTCTTTGTTTACACTATGTTAGAGAAACTCGGAATTGGAGGATCCAGTCGAGCTGTAGCTATTATAGGATGATGTTGTAATGGATCACTGTAATAGTTGCGCTGTCTCTAATCAGTTCTTGTGATTTTCCTAGCACTGAGTGACTTGGAATTGGAGGATCCATTCAAGTCCCCTTTCAGTTTCTTGAGACCCTGAACCAAGCGGATCTTGCATTCAGAGTCTTTCTCCTACAAACTACCGAAATCCTGTTTCCTAAAGTTGGGTGTTCACCTTTCTTACTAAGTCTTCCACCTGCTCATATTTTGATCAACCCACTGGCTGAAGTTAGATCAAGACCTCCTTTGTCCCATACATGCTAGACCCAGTCCCTGAGTTAGAATGATACTTCCTTGAGTCTTTACCTCCATTTGATCATCCTTTTAAAAACTATCGTGACATAAAACTGATGGGTATCGGGCTCTGCTCCTGCAAGCAATCCAGGAGTGACTTCCGACGCTAACAAGACCTACATAAAACAAATGAAAGACACTCATTCCATTGCATGTGCAATTTGTGAACAATTGAATTTTTCAAAAAACAATAAGTCTTTCACGCTTGATTTGCAAGTAGAATACCTCCCCTTGACAACGCACAATAAATCATTTTCCAGTGGGAAAGTTTGTCTTCCATGCAAATGATCGCTTGAAAATGGAAAACTGCCACAGTTTGCAACCATCGACCGAATAAGATGTAATACACCACTAACAGATGTAAGTGCACTTACGGAACCTGAGGAGAGACTTGTGTCTCTGTGAATTGCATTTGCTCAAATTATACCTTGGGGCTATAAATGACCCCAGATGGGCTTAACAAGATCAATTATTAATGTCCATGTTCAGTTAGTTGTTTTGCAAAAAGCGTTGCCATAATTCATTAACAATATAATTATAATCGGTGTGGCTCTAAAAATACGCTTGCGATACAAAAATGCCTATCAGACAGGCAAAGTGCGTGTGCATGCTATTATGAAAGCATTAAAGGAATTATGTTTCAGGGCCCTGTACAAAGAAGAGAACATTTGTATAAATGGAAATTGGAACAGTGTTCTCATAGAAGAACATGGAAACTCTGCAAACACTCTTGAAAATCCCAGTGATTTTGATACAAGTGATGAATCGGAGAATGAAACACATGCTAAAACATTGGTGTATGGATTCACTGAGGTTAGAAAAATAGGACCGCGAAGCAATAAAATAAAACAAATGCAGAAACAAAACACAGAAGACACACAATACAAGAGAGACACAGATTTACGTGGTTCACCCAGTGTGGGCTACGTCCACCAGAGAAATTGCTAGGTCCTTCCTTTATTATTAT
>SNQJ01S0235999.1:0-13855 GCA_010110895.2 Picea sitchensis
TGAGAAAGAGTAGTCGAGTTCAAGTGTCGTGAACCATTCACAGTCCCTATTCAAGATGGCAATGAAAGTGGACATAAATCCATACCAAGGTGATATTGATGCATTAAAACCAAATCATTGGTTGCAACAACTAGAATTTTATTTTAGCGTTCACCGTATAGATGAAGGGAAAAAGATTTCATTTTCTATATTGAAGTTAGAGGGTCATGATTTAACTTGGTAGGAAATCCACACATAAACACTTAGGTTGGAGGGTGATCCACCAGTAACTAGGTGGGAGGACTTCAAAACCCTCATCAGGTTCCAATTCTACCCTATCAGGTATGTAGAGGACCAATGGATCTGATGGCACTACTTCAGGAAAAGGAAGGGGGGAAATGTATAGGATTACACCACTGAGTTATGAAATATGGTCATCATGATGGGTATCTCTCCCAAGAACCAAGATATACTCCTCAATTATCTAGGAGATTTACAAAGTCATCTACGAAAGCAGGTGATTCTCTTCAATCCAAGGACAATGGATGAGGCATGTGTATAGGAACAGTACTTGGAAAACATAGGCCAAAAGAAGGGGTATCCAAGTGGCTCGAAGAATAAAGAGCACCAAGAAGATTTCCAAGTAAGGGAAGAAGAAGTGGAAAGGGGGAAATGATAAGAATACATCAGCCACTACACATCAGAGAAAAGATCCCAACAATTATTGCAATCATTGCAACATTGATGGCCACACTGAGGAAAAATGTTGGAAATTACATCCAGAGATGAACCCAAAGAATTTCAAGAAGGACGTAAAGAAAAATAACCTTTTACACACATATTCAAGCAATTAGGTTGAAATTAGCTCGAATGTGGATAAAAATATTGTCTTCACATATGTACAGAAGGAGATGAATCTGAGTATCCTTCATCACCGGGAAGAGAAGGACATGACCAAGCTCTTCCACGTCAAGATTCAGGTCAAGAAAACCAAGATAGATGCTATGTTCGAATCTGGTTCATAGGCTAATATCATAGCAGTAGATCTCATCAGCAAGATTGGATTGGAGGTTCATAATCATCCTATCCCATATCCATTGGGTTGGGAAAACAAGGATGAAGGGATAAAGGTAATGAAACAATGTAAGATTAAATTTACTATAAGTGTTGATTTTATTGATGAACTGGAATTGGATGTAGTACCCCTTGATGTATGTGGAGTATTGATTTGAATCCCCTATATGTATATGAGGGATGCAATCTTCATGTAGAGATCCAATCAGTATCGACTGATCAAGAATTGGAATTCCTACATCATTAACGCACATAAAGGTAAGTCAAAGATCTCACTAGTAAGCGCAATCCAAGCCAAGAAGTTTATTAGTTCTAGTAAGAAATATGTTTTTTTTTTAAGATAAAATCAGTCTAATGTTGAGTCAATGAGAGTGAAGGCATCTTTGGAGGGGTGTACTAAAGAGAAGAAACATCAAATGGAGGATTTTCTACAAGAATATAGAGGATTGTTCAAGGAGCCTAAATGGATACCACTCAAGAGGGATTTGGAGCACGAAATAAAGTTATTACCACACTCCCCATTGGTGAATATTGGACTATATAGATAGTATGTTCTAAGAGTGAATGAAGTGAAGAAGCAATTGCACCAGTTGTTGGAGCAATGTGTGATTTGACCAAGTACCTCACCTTGTGGGTCACCCGTCATAATTTTACCCAAGAAGGATGGGACTTGGATAATGTGTATAGATTATAGGGTATTGAACAAGATTACATTGAAGAATCAGTACCCTCTTCCAAGGATCGATGATCTATTGGACCAGTTGCAGCATGCCAAGTACTTCACTAATATAGATTTGAAATTGGGATATAAATAGGTATGATTCAAAGAATAAGATACATAGAACATTACCTTCAAGACAAGGCAAGGGTTGCATGAGTGGTTGGTTATGCCATTCAGTTTATGCAATGCATCTGCTACATTTATGAGACTAATGAATGATGTTTTACGCCCTTATATAGATTCATTTTTTATTCTCTATTTGGATGATAGATTGGTTCATACTACTACCTGGGAGGACCACATCTCACATCTTATGCAAGTGTTAGAGACTTTGAAGATGCACCAGTTGTTGGCCAATCTTAATAAATGTGAGTTTGCTCAACAATATTTGGTGTATTTGGGGTATGTGATCGGTGGAGGGGAGGTCAGGATAGATCCCGCAAAGATGGAGGCCATCATGAACTGGCTATTTCCTACAAATGTCACTGAATTTTGGAGTTTTAATGGGGTGACACAATACTTGCGAAATTTCATAGCTTCATTTTCAACGGTAGCTACAACACCCCATGCCATAATAGATCCTAGTGGTAAGAGTTTCTAATGGGGGAAGAATCATTAGAAGGCCTTTGATGAGATTAAAAGAAATATCAATCAAGCGCTAATGCTCATGCTAGAAAATTTGCAGAATCCTTTTGAAGTGGAGATAGATGCAAGTGGCTATGCCATGGGAGAAGTATTGATGCAAGAAGGCACATATGTTATCATTCTAAAGTATTTCATGGGACAGTTCTCAACTACCCTACCTACGAAAAGGATCTCTATTCCTTGGTACAATCTATCAAAAACATCATCCACACAGATCACTAGCCACTACAATATTTCCAGGTCCAAAGTAAGCTACAACAAACTAAGCATTACAAGTGGATGGGGTTTTACAATATTTTCATTTAGTCATCAAGTATAAGAAGGGTAGCACAAAAAAGTTGGAAGACATGATTTCACAACCACCCACATCCAATATTACATATTTGGGAAATCTGATGCACATGGAGCATTTTACTCATGATGCATACAAAGAGGCATACACAAAAGATGAGGACTTCAAGGAGGTGGTTCAACATCCACATGGTCAAATTCATATATAAGAAGGTGAAGGAAAGGAAGACTATAACTTCTAGATGGTTTAATCTACAATATTGACAAGATATATGTCCCTAAAGGTGAATGATTACAACTTATCAGAGAGGCTCTCCCCTCCAAGGTTGCATGACATTTTGGTGTTGGGAAGACAATTGTCGATTTACAAAGGTATGTGTACTGGCCCAAAATTCAAGAATATGTAGCACGGTATTTTAGAGGATGCATACTTTGTTGTACCAGTAATCCAAATAAAAGGAAGCAAGGTCTATACCATCCCTTACATGTACCCACTCGACCTTGGGAAAGAATTTCCATGGATTTTTTGGGAGGCTTACCAACCACACGGAAGGTACATGACTATTTATTTGTGGTAGTTGATAGGTTCAGAAAAATGTGCATTCTCATGCCTTGTAAAAATACCATCAAGGGAGAGGAAGCAACAAACTTCTTCTTTGAACAAGTCTAGGTTCACTTTGGGATACCAAGGAGAACCATCTCAAATAGGGATACTAAATTTCTCAATGCATTTTGGACTATGTTGTGGGAGAAGATGGACACTAAGTTGAATAGGTCTACAACATTCCATCCACAAACAGATGGAAAGACAGAAGTAGTCAATAGGAATTTGGTGCAAATTTTGAGGGGTTACAATTAGAAGCATGTTGGCCCTTCGTTATGAAAGTTAGTGAAGAGCATGGAATAAAAGGAAAAATGTGAACTGCGTAGAAGAAACAATGACTGTTATTGGGTCGAAGTGAGCAAAAGAGCAGAAAATAAGGAGTGAAGTAAGAGAAAGCAAGTCGTTGGACGAGGAGATCGAGGATGACATATTAGCAAGAAAGATGGATCATGGACAACTCAGCAAGAGGAAAAATCCATCGTTGGATGCTTTGGAGCACCGCGTGAGAAGGAAGGAAAGAAAAGTTGGCGAAGCTCTGAAAACGCAGGTCAAGTTGACCTAGGGTTTTTGTATCTAGGGTTTTGACACCTAGGTTTTGGCCTAAGGATGTCGGTGAGCTATTGTAATGTATAGATAAAGGTCAAGAGGACATGTGTTAGGTTTTTGTTGGTGTTATGATTCTTTTTGTTGTCTTTGTCATTCTGTGATCGAGTGAGAAATATTGTGTGAGAAAGAAGTGTTGAGTACTATAGCCTTATGTATTGTAAGATCTTCAGTTGGGTGCAAAGATCAACCCTGCAGTTGGGTGTGCAGGGAGGGGAGAGATAGAGAGAATAAAAGAGAAGATCTGCTAGCTGAGAGCATAGACAAGAACTGTATGCTTCATCTAAATATATCATAAAGAAAAATTATTTGGATGTAGCCCTGGAGAGAGAGTGAACCACATATACCTTGTGTAGTGTGTGATTGATGCTATGTTCTGTGCCCTTTGATATAATACTATTTCATTATTGTGTTAGATCTGATAGATAGTTGTGTGGAGTATATCTAAGCTAATAAGTGATATATGCATGATGTATTATTCTAGCATTAGATCCACTTGATATTCCCCTTGGTTGTAGACATATTTGTCCTACAACCCCTCCATAGTTTCTTCGGGTGAGACTACATCTGCTTCACAGGTGTTGTCGAAAGGCCCAGTAGTTAGGGCTTGTTGGTGTGCTCGTGGAGATTAAACCTGGGTCTACCCCTGTGCCAACAAATGGTTATGTTGCCGAGAAAGGAATATTCTTGAGGGAATGTCAAGGTCGTTCCCATCAAAGACAGAAATTCAAAAGTGGATAGAAAATCAAGAAAAGGACTTCGTTGAAGCCCAGAACAAGAACCCTAATATTAGAATAGAGAATTGGTTGGAGAGATATATCTTTACTGATATACAAAAAAAAAAATGGAGGAATCCATCAGGAGCCATATGAGTGGTTAGCTAGGTTAGCAGATACCCAGTTTGAGATCAGATCTAGACCTCCTGTGGTTTGGACGTCGACATTGATCAAGAAGGTCAAGAGAGTTGATAACATTGTTTCAAGAGCATTAGATCATTGGTTTGATATCACTATTGGAGGGTACATCACCAAGTTTGTTGTTGACAAAGTAGAGTCATATAGCCAAGCCGAGAGATATTTCTTCAAGGGACCCAAAGGAAAATTTTACATTTTCTGAAGTTGAGGATCAAGATGTTATTGCATGAGAATAACATATTGAAGATACAGTAGATTGGTTGGATCTCGAAAAGATAATGTTCAAGAATTTGGACAGCAACAACGACACAGAGGCTAGACATACGCGTAGTGGGAGAACGTTCAGAGAAGCTCATCTTGTGAACCTATTTAAGAAGAACTATGGAGACGAGGGTTTCTATAGTGGAGAAGAGGGATATCTAACGAAAGAAGAGCATTCAAAACCCACTAGAGTAGAGGAAGAGATAGTTGAAGAGCCCCGCCAGGAAGAGCCAAAAACTTCAGGAACTATGCAGACTGTTGAAGTAAGTACTATTATCCCTCTTGTTGATTCAGTAGCATTAATAAATCAGAGTAATCCAAGCCACCAGAGCATTCAGAGAACTGTCACCAGTAGCCCACCGCATACTCAGTCAGGAACCCTAGGAAGATCTATGGCAGATGAGATGAGGCTCCCTATTTTTAGGGGAGATGGATCTGAATATCATGATCAGCACTGGTTTCTATGTGAATCCATATGGAATATTAAGAATGTCATCGATGAATTTGTTAAAAGAACTCAGTTTAGTACTACCCTAAGGGATCGCGCACTGAGTTGGTACATGAAGCTTGTCCAAAGACTTGCACAACCTAAGCCGCTAAATGAGATCAAGAATGTGTTGATTGCAGAGTTCAAGAAACCCAAGTTGGAGTCACAATGTATTACAGAGCTAAAATAGATCAAGCAGAAGGTAGTCGAACCTGTTTGGGAATTAGATCAGAGATTCAAGACCTTAACAGGCCGATTGAATTTTCAGATCCGAGATGAGCAGAACAAAGAATGGTTCATTGTTTCCCTCTTACCACACATCTAAGTTCCTTTGATGCAACATAAGATTGCTTCACAGGCTGAGGCATTGGAGATCGCCATGAAGTTAGAATCATCCCCTATGGGAGAATCTATCTCAGGTATGAGTCAAATCTTGAGTCAGCTAACTAGTTTGTCTCTGCAGGTTGAAGATATGAAGAAAGACAAGGGAAAAGATAAAAGAGAAGACATTTGGTGTGTCAGATGCATATCAGAAGGCCATGACAAGGAACATTATCCCCTATTTCATGAATACTTGGCCTCTGGAGCTCCAAGCCCTTTGAAGCAAGTCACCCTACCCTGGTGCAAGGTATGCAAAAATAGGCATCGCCCTGGTGAGTGCCATTACATGCAAAAATATGTTCAGACACCCACAAATTTTTATTACACATTATGTAAGTCCATGGAGCATGATGATAGGGATTGTAGGGCTTATGACCTCATGCACGAAAGGTCAAAAGACATATACAAAATTCAAGGCGAAGTACAACAAGAAGGAAACACTACACAGTATAACTCCCCTGGGAGAGGAAACTTCAATCCTTGCGGTGGATTCAAAGGACGAGGAAGAGAATGAGGTATGGGTCAATGCCAAGGAAATATCATATGTTACAACTGCGCACAACCAGGACACTTAGCACAGAACCTTGCACTACCTACAGCTATTGCAGTTCATTCCAACACGTTATGGAGGATTGTCCTGTGTTGCTAGCTAAGCTTCAAGAAAGATGGGGACCTCAGCAGAACTCGCAAGTGCAACTGATATATTTTGAACCTCGCAGAGAATACCCTAGATTCATTGTTATTACTAGAGGAGGCATTGTTACAGGAGAAGACAGACTAACCCAAGGAAAGACTACAGAAGACTTGGGAATTAGGAAAACTACAGAGAAGACCCAAACCTTTGATGCAAAGAAGGAAAGACAAATATTTGAGGAGGCAAGAAAAGAGTTCAAATCAAACCAAGGTTCTGCATCAAAGACATGGCCAGAAGTAAGAGAATATGGAATTCCTTTGGAATTCGATCAGTCTGCTTCACCAAAAGAAGGACAAGAGGTAAGCAAGATCTTGGAATTTTTATATACTTGTATTAAGTTGATTCAAGATGAGAGCATTGTACAATACCTACAAAATTTAATCAGAGAGTATGAGATAGGAAGGATAGATCCTTTACTAAATAAAGTAGTACATCAACTATCCAAGAAGAGAAGGACAAATAAGGAATTACACTTGAATGCTCAGATAGGAGAATATGATATGGACCGTGTGGTCCTCGACTTAGAGTTGGAGGTTAATGTCATGAAGATGAAAACCTGGGCACTGATGGGAAAACCAAAGTTGATCTATTCCCCTATCATACTTAGGATGGCTAATCAACAAGTTGTAATCCCCTTTGGAATATTGGAACATGTCCCTGTGGACATCGACGGAGTAAGAACGTTTGCAGATTTTGAGGTAATTGAGATAGTTGATGATAGCTTCCCTTACCCTGTGCTATTAGGAATTGATTGGGCTTTCAATAATTCCACTGTCGTTGATTTAAAGAAAATACGAATGGCATTTGAAAGAGATTTCCTTAGGTTCATTGCACCATTAGATCCAGATGAAGTTCAGCGATACACATAACCTATCAAGGAAGAAGATCATGCATATGAACTGGAAAACATATACAAACTAACAGCTAGACAATAGGATTACATTAATCCTACGACTGATGGAAACCTAAGCTGGCGAAGTGACAATGCATGTTCATCAGATTCATAAGAAGCACTGGAGAACTGGAAAAACAAAATGTATGAAGTATCTACAAGGAGATGTGCTATATTAACCAGAGAAGTTCGTTGGATTGGCACAACAGTAAGTAGCTTGCCCACCTTTGATGTTCTGGATCATTTAGAAACCTTCTTGTCGGACTTTGAAGAAAGTGTACCAACACAACAAAGATTGTTGGCAATGGATGAGGCCTTGAAAGCCACACTAGCAAGATGGTGGGGGACACACAAAAACAACATTATAGAATGGGTACAATGTCGTACCCTCATGATCGCGCGAGTCTCAGCAGAAGTGGAAGGCTGTGAAGTTCAATACATGGGTTGAAGTTGCCGAAAGGACCATGTGTGAAGTTGCAAGGAATCCTGGAGAACCATTCCTCAAGAGCAGTGGGTGCACAAATTCATTAACACACTAGACACAACCCCTATCAACTGGTACCTTCAAGCGGAGCTATGCCTCATCAATGTAGATTGGGAAGGTATGACTCAGAACTTTGTAACCACCTTCTTATTTGACAGTCAATATCCTTCAGTAGATCAAGTGTTACAGATTTTAAGACAGAAAGTATTTGAGGAGGCCTCTATCCCCCCTTTAGAACAAGCAGAGGGTGAATGGACTTCGCCTCTCCAGAAATTGCAAGGTTGTTACAACATCAATATTGATGAAGATGATGATTCGAGGAAGGTGAACATCACAGAAACAGAAGGCCAAGAGATGTGGAAGGATCAGGATTTGAGTTACCATTCATTGGATAATAGATCAAGATTAAGAAGGTCAACATTGGAACAAAGCAAACACCAAAGCTTGCAAATGTTGGATATTATTGGGATGTTGCTACTATTGACAAGATAACAAAGTTATTGCATGAATATCAGGACTTGTTTCCAACTAAGTTCACTAATATGAAGGGAATTAAAGGGCCTATGGGAGAGATGAGAATCCCTTTGAAACCAGATGTAAGACCAGTCAAATAGAGACCCTACAGATTGAACCCTAAATATAAGGAGAAAGTGAAGATTGAGCTTGACAGAATGCTGGAAGCAGGGATTATAGAACCTGTTGAAGAGTCGGAATGGATTATCCCTATGGTGGTACAAGACAAGAAGATGGGAGTGATTAGGATATGCATAGATCTCAAGAAGATGAATGATGCATGTTTAGATGACCCCTTCCCTACACCATTCACTGACGAAGTGTTAGATAATGTGGGAGGCCAGGAGGTATATTCTTTTACAGATGGATTTTCAGGATACCATCAGATCCAGATTGCCAAGGAAGATCGACATAAGAACACATTTGCAACAGAATGGGGATCCTACCAGTATACAGTGATGCCATTTGGATTGACAAATGCCCCAACCATATTTTCCAGGGTGGTGGTCGAAGCATTCAAGGAGTTTCTGCATAAATTTCTAGAAACATATTTTGATGATTGGATTGTTTTTAGTTTATTGAAAAATCATATTGAATGTCTAAGGCTAATGTTGGACAAATGCAGGCAGTGTCAAATTACCTTGAATCCGAATAAGTGCATCTTCTTCTCACCATTTGGAGTGTTATTAGGTCATATTGTATGCAAGCAGGGATTGTTGGTAGATCCATATAAAATTGCCATTATAGTTGATCTACCCCCTCCTACTTCAGTCAAACAGTTGCGCACTTCTTTGGGACATACTGGATATTACAGGAAGTTCATTAAAGGATATGCCCAGATTACAACACCCATGGAGAAGCTTTTGAATAAATTCTATCAATTTCACTGAACAGAAGAATGCCAGCAAAGCTTCGACACACTGAAACAGAAAATGGTTACTATGACTATTCTATTTTTCCCAGATTGGAACAAGGAGTTTCATGTACATGTCGATGCGTCTTCCATTACCATAGGAGAAGTGTTAGCACAACCTGGGGAAGGATATATTGACTATCCGTTAGCTTTTTCTAGCAGGAAACTGTTCATAGTTGAGATTAATTACACCACCACTGAAAGAGAAGGGTTAGCCATGGTGTATGCGCTGCAGAAATTTTGCCACTACTTGTTGGGAGGCCACTTTAAAATGTTTATTGATCACTCTGCATTGAAATACCTAGTCAACAAGCTAGTGTTGGGGGGGAGAATATGCAAATGGATTCTTCTATTTCAGGAATATGACTTTGAGATCGTAGTTAAACCAGGAAGAAGGAACAAAGGTCCTTACCACTTGTCAAGGTTGGAACATGGTGAAGAGCCGACCAGTTTGGAGGATGCACTGCCAGATGCACAATTATTGTCCATTAGAAATATTGATGACCAATTTGCAGAGATAGTCCAGTACCTGTCAACAGGAATGCCACCTAGTGAGTATACAATTCCCCAGAAGAAACAACTAGTAGTGCGCACTACCGACTTTTCACTTAGAGTTGGACAACTATACAAAATGGGACCTGATGAGATATTGATAAGGTGTGTTACGGAGGCAAAGCAACCATTGATCCTCACAAAAGCTCATAAAGGCATTGCAGGAGGACACTACGCAAGGAAAACAACTAGACAAAAGGTTCTTAGAGCTGGCCTTTAGTGGCCTACCTTACACAGAGATGCTAAAGACTATTACAAAGCCTGCGATGTATGCCAAAGAGTTGGGAAACCATCCAGAAGAGATGAAATTCCCTTAGCAACACAACTGACCCTACAAGCATTTGATAAATGGACCATTGACTTCGTGGGACCTATAAACCCACCAGGCAAGCTCACAAGAGCAAGGTACATCATTACTGCAATAGAATATTTGACCAGATGGGCCGAAGTGAGAGAAGTTAAGGGTTATAGTGAAACTACAGCTGCACGCTTCATATTTGATGACATCATAACTAATTTTGGATGCCCAAAGATCATTATGAGTGATCAAGGCACACATTTCATAAATAAAACAATTGAAGCCATGACTGAGGAATTTGCAGTCCACCATCAGAAGAGCACGCCTTTCCATCCACACGAAAATGGGACAGTGGAAGCATTCAACAAGATCTTGGAGAAAGTGCTGACAAAGATTAGCAGTGTGAATAGGGATGATTGGGATTTAAGAGTACCAACAATACTATGGGCCTATAGAACCACTTGCAAGAAGCTAACAATGCAGACCCCTTTTAAGTTGGTGTATGGTCTCGAAGCCATTGTCCCAATGGAATATTTGGTACCAAGCCTAATAATTGTTGCCTTTACAGATATGGATGCCACTGGCGTTGTTCGAGAGAGGCTTTCACAGTTGGTCGAACTAGAGGAAGACAGATTTGTTGCAGGATTTCATCAACAGGTACAGAAGGAAAGAGAGAAGGTCTATCATGATAGGCACATCAAGAAGAAGGAATTTAAGCAAGGTGATCTAGTACTGGTATATGACAGTAAATTCATGAAGCATCCTGGAAAGTTCAAAATGCATTGGCTCGGTCCATACGAGGTTGCCTATGTTACAGAAGGAGGAGCTGCACAGTTGAAGACTTTGAATGGAAAATGGAAGGAAGGTTTGGTGAATGGGATTCGGCTGAAATTGTATTATGACAACCAGTTGCCTCGCAGATCTTAGTAAAATCATGAGGAAAAGGGTCTAGGTACCAAGTGCAGTTGAAACTGGGTACCAGACATAGAAAAAACAGTCTACAAAGGGAAGGAGAGGAGGCATATAGTAGAAAGCAAAGGTTGCACTATGTAGTCTAAAGTCGAAGTAAGACAGAAAGTTTAGATCTGAAGTGTCTTGGGATGAGTCACAGGTGAGTGTTGGGGGCCTGTTGGCCCTTGGTTATGAAAGTTGGTGAAGAGAAAGGAAGAAAAGGAAAAATGTGAACTGCGTGGAAGAAACAGTGACTGTTACTGGGTCGAAGTGAGCAAAAGAGCAGAAAAGATGGAGCGAAGTAAGAGAAAGCAAGTTGTTGGATAAGATCGAGGATGACAGATCATCAAGAAAGACGGATCATGGATAGCTCAGCAAGAGGAAAATCCATCGTTGGATGCTTTGGAGCATCATGCAAGAAGGAAGGAAAGACAAGCTGGTGAAGCCCTAAAAACGTGGGTCAAGTTGACCTAGGGTTTTAGACACCTAGGGTTTTGGTATCTAGGGTTTTGACACCTAGGTTTCGGCCTAAGGATGTCGGTGAGCTATTGTAATGTATAAATAAAGGTCAAGAGGACCTGGGTTGGGTTGTAGTTGGTGTTATGAATTTTTTTTTGTCTTTGTCATTATGTGATCAAGTGAGTAATATTGTGTGAGAAAGAAGTGTTGAGAACGAGAGCCTTCTGTATTGTAAGATCTTCAGCTAGGTGCGAAGATCAACCCTGCAGCTGGGTGCGTGGGGAGGGGAGAGATAGAGAGAAGAAAAGAGAAGATCTGCTAGCTGAGAGTGGAGACAAGAACTATATGCTTCATCTTAATATATCATAAATCATAGTTCCGTAGGCATAGCCCTAGAGAGAGGGTGAACCATGTATACCTTGTGTAGTGTGTGATTGATGCTATGTTCTTTTCCCTTTGATATATTGTTATTGCATTACTGTGTTAGATATGATAGATAGTTGTGTGGAGTAGATCCAAGTTGATAAGGATATATGCATGATGTATTGTTCTAGCATTAGATACACTTGATATTCCCCTTGGTTGTAGGCATCTTTGTCCTACAACCCCCCCATAGCTACTTCGGGTGAGACTACATCTACTTCACAAGTGTTTCCGAAAGGGCCAGTAGTTAGGGCTTGTTGGTGCGCTCTTGGAGCTAAAACCTGGGTTTGCCCCTATTCCAACAAAGCATCCAAAGACTTGGGATGAAAAATTGATCTATATACAACACTCTTATAACAAAGAAGTTCACATTTCTACTGGTAAGTCACCTTTTGAAACTTGCTTTAGGTATTTTCCACCTTCAGCCTTAGATATTGTATCTGAATAGAAAGGATGATTGAGGGAGGACATCACATGACATGTATTAAAAGTAGAAAGAAGTGTTGAGAAGATCAATAAGATCCATTTGCAAGTACAAGAGACACTAAAGATGTCACAAGAAAAGTACAAGGCTAGACATGACCAACACAAAACGGAGAGTACATTTAGAGTGGGAGACAAAGTATGGTTATAGTTGAATAAGGAAAGGCTACATGGTCCTGGTAAGAATATCAAGGATATGCAGTATGGTCCTTTTAAGGTATTGGAAAATGTGAGAGATAACACTTGCAGACTTAGTATACCCCCATATATGCACATTTACTCAGTAGTGAATGTGGAGAATCTCAAACTCTATGAGCCTTCCATGTTGGATAAAGAGGAGGAGCAGTTGCTACCTTCCATAGAGGAATTAGAACCAAATGCTCAGGCAGAGTTGGCAAAGGACGCAATTTTGCAGAAACAGTCCAAAACTATAATACAAGGGCATCATGACCTTTGGCAGATTGGGTTGAAAGAACAACTTCGAGGCAAAGCAAAGTGGTACTCCAGGGAGAAGGTAGAGGAAAAATTTCTTCATTTCATTCATTAAATACTTTGAGGACCAAAATCCTGCCAAAATGGGGAGGTTAGATCCATATTGGATCATTATATTATTTTTCATCTATCTCAATACTTTCTAGGTGGAAAAATAGGAGGAATCAGCTTGCAAGGCCATTTCAACAGGTGGTCCAAATTTGGAAATTTGGGTCCAAAAAATCATTTGAAATATTTTGGAGCCATCCTGAGGCATCAAACAACACGTTTTTGGTCCAAACCTTACTATGGAGAAATTTTCTATATTTTACACATCGATACCTTTCCAACGATGTAGACCATTCATCAATCGAAGTTTGTATGAGAAATTTATGCCTCCCCTAAGTCGACCTACATATTGATCACCATGGTGTGAGTGGATTCCACATCAGCTTCCATTACTTGGACATGTGGGGTGATCCAAAATGGATCCTGAAATGCTAAAAAATCAGAGTTCTCAAATTCTCAAGAAAACGACATTATCGCAAAGTGCTCGTCGTAAGATTTCCAACGACACAAATGGATCGAAAAACAAACGTCATATGAGAAAGTTATGGAAATTGGAAAATTTGGTCTTCTCCAGCAAAAAATCAAAGGGTCAAAGGGACACGTGGCATCTTCAGCATGTGACACATGGCAGCTTCAGATTACGACAAGTGGCAGCCTCTGAATTCGACAAGTGGCAGCAATCAAGTGACGACA
>SNQJ01S0236000.1:0-13855 GCA_010110895.2 Picea sitchensis
CAGGAAGAGTAGAAGAGAGGTCGAGAGTGAGATGGAGAGAGATAGAGAAGGATGTATAATGAGAAAGAGAGAAATAGGGGTAGAGCGAGAGAGTGAGAGTGAGATTAACAAAAAGGAGAGAGAGAGAGGGGGCGTGGAGAGGGAGGGAGTGAGGGAGGGAGAAGAAGGAACAAGGGAGAGAAATAGATGAAGGGAGAGAGAATGAGAGGGAAAAATTAGAATAGGGTGGATACAGAGAGGGAGTGGAAGCGAGAGTGTGAGGTATGGTGAGGCAAGGTCTAGGTCTAGGTCACAGTCTAAGTCTAGGTATTGACATTCCTTTCCTTGCAATGTACCAAACTTTCTAGTGTGTTAGAGTGTGGGAGGGAGAGAGAGGAAGACATAGAGGGTGGATATAAAGTGTGTGTGAGATAGTGTGGGAGGGAGAGAGAGGAATAAAAAGAGGGGATATAGAAATTGAGTGTGTTAGAATGTGGGAGGGAGAGAGAGGAAGACATAGAGGGGGGATAGAAAGTGTGTGTGAGAGAGTGTGGGAGGGAGAGAGAGGAAGACAAAGAGGGTAGGTATAGAGTGAGTGTGTTAAAGTGTGGGAGGGAGAGAGAGGAAAACATAGAGGGGGGATAGAAAGTATGTGTGTTAGAATGTGGGAGGGAGAGAGAGGAAGACAAAGAGGGGAGGTAGAGAGTGAGTGTGTTAGAGTGTGGGAGGAAGAGAGAAGAATATGTAGAGGGGGCATAAAAAGTATGTGTGCAAGAGTGTGGGAGGGAGAGAGAGGAAGACAAAGAGGGGAGGTAGAGAGTGAGTGTGTTAGAGTATGGGATGGAGAGAGAGGACGAGATAGAAGGGGGATAGAAGGTGTGTGTGTGAGAGAGTGTGGAAGGGAGAGAGAGGAATCCATATAAGGGGGATAGAAAGTGTGTGATTGAGAGTGTGGGAGGGAGAGAGAGAAATGCATAGAAGGGAATTAGAGAGAGTGTGTGAGAGTGTGAGAGGGAGAGAGAGGAAGATAGAAAGGAGTGTGGGAGGGAGAGAGAGGAAGACAAAGAGGGGAGGCAGAGAGTGAGTGTGCTAGGAGCATGGGATGGAGAGAGGACGAGATAGAAGGGGATAGAAGGTGTGTGTGAGAGAGTGAAGGAGAGAGAGGAACTCATATATGGGGATAGAAAAGGATTGAGAGTGTGGAGGAGAGAGAAATGCATAGAAGGGAATTAGAGAGAGTGTGGAGAGTGTGAGAGGAGAGAGAGGGAAGATAGAAAGGGGGTAGAGAGAGAGGTAAATGTAGAGAGGGGTATATGTAGGAGACATAGAGGAGATATAGTCAATTCCAGAGTGGGGAGAGAGAGAGGGAGGAGGGGTAGAGAGAGTGCATGAGAGTGTGAGAGGGGGAGAGAGAAAGACATAGAGTAGGGGGTAGAGAGAGAGTGAGAGGGATGGAGAGGGAGACAAATGTGGGGTAGAGAGAGGGATAATGTGAGAGGAAGGAAGAAGAGGGAGACATGTATGGGGGTAGAGAGAGAGAGAGTGAGAGTGGAAGGGGGATACAAGAGGGAGACACACAGGGGAATAGAGAGAAAAGTGAGGCGTGAGAGAGATTGATATTGAGACCAACAACCAGAGAGAGAAAGGGGTGGGAGAGATGTGTGGAAGAGAGAGGGGGGCCAAGGGAGGGGAGGGGACAAAGGGGAAGAGGGAGAGAGATAGAGAGGAAGTGGAAGGGGGAGGGATAGAGAGGGAATGGGTGTGGGAGGAAACCGGGAGGAATGTCAAGGAAAGGTGTAGATATAGGTCTCTTTCCATGCCTTTGATGTCTAACTCTTTCCATGTCTAGGTCTTTACCATGTATAGAGCAGTGAGGGAGAGAGATAGATGATAGGGGGGTGTAGAGAGTGAGAGGATACAGTAGAGGGGGGTGGTGAGAGAGAGAGAGAGAGAGAGAGAGAGAGATGTAAGAATGAAAAATATCAAATAACTTATAAGAGTTTGTGCATGCTCTTAGGAACACTGCACATTCCTAAAGCATGTGCACACTCTTAAGAATGTGTGCACGCTCATTTGAATTCATTTTTTTTGGGTGGGATTGACAAATCTAGCATACATGTTTGCTGAGCTGGTTTCCACATATTTAGGTTCGGTATGATAAACCTAGTGGTTCGGTCTGCTAATTGATAAAACCTCCACTTTTGTGAATAGATCTCTATATATCTATCTTTGAAGTTATTTTTCTATAGGATAAATAATTCGCTTGTTGATCTAAACAACATACATAGATAAAGTCAACTATTCCGTATATATATATATATATATATATATATATATATATATATATATATATATATATATATATATATATTAAATTAATATTGTTTACTATTGTTAATGTATTTTTGTTTTCTCAAGATATATCAAAATCCTAGAATTATTACCTCTATTTTTTCTATAAATTTTGTCAAGTTTCTTTAACCATTTCTAGAATGATTTATATGTAGCACTAGAGGAGATCGATACCTACAATATAGAAAAAAAGAAGAAGAAGAAGAAGTATTTTTGATCATGTGAAGACCATCTTAGCCTGCACGAACAAAGCAAGTTATAATTTCAACAATATGTTGCTCCTTTGGATAATTTAAACATATATATATATATATATATATTATAAATTTCCAAGTCCCCGAGGTGTAGGACAAATTTCAAGTGACTAGAGTGTGGTTGTTAAGCCACTCTGTGTTGTTAAAGCCACCGGTTCGAAACCCTGCTGGGCAAAAAATCCAACCATGTTAAGGGCTGGTGTGGCTCAGTCAAGTGCGATCCCCTGGTGATTTTGAAGGTTTAGATGCCCCTGAGTCAGCTGGGTTTCTCAAGCCACAGGTTAATCAAGAAATAATGTCCTCGCATAGCCAACAAACAAAAATATTATAAATTTCCAAAAAGTACATGACACAAGAAAATGGGTTCTCTACAAGTGTATGCTTTGGAATGAAATTCCATTTTTTAAGGTACTCAACACCTGGACAAACAAAAACATACCTTATATTTGTTGGAAAATAAGATACAACCTGCTAGAAAATCAAATTTGACATAGTTATTCACACCCTAAGTGAAAAGCATTGTATATTCGTGAAAAGGTAATTAGATTTCTTATGTTTCATCTTCTTGCACCATATTCAAGTTCATTATAAAAGTACCTTGAATAATCCCTCCAAGTCACCTAAGTTGATTGTTGTTTCTCTAGGTTTGTATTGCCACTAACATGTCATGAGAGACCATTATTAGCTTGCACCCACCCACAACTCTTTTCAATTGAATGATGGGCCTAATTGGATGGATTTATTTGAGTGATGGGAGAAGGGACCATTTGTAAACTTAGTTTGTTTTGTATATGTGAATACTAGAGATGATTTGACCCCTTAATTTTCTAGCCTCCTATTGGGGGGATTCTTTTCTAAGGAACATTAGATCTCTTTTGCAGCCAACATTGCCTCTATAATCCATAAGGTAACTTGATTTATTCTTTGGATATCTTCTCCTCTAAATTGTTGTCTTTCTTTGATGCCTTCTAACATACCCCTGTCCATGTAGCTCCCTCCTTACTTAGAGAACCATAGTTTTTCCCCCATGCATGCATTCACTACTTTGGCCTAGTTCAAGAAATAGATCTTCCTGAGCCTCCTCCCGTGGATCACAATAATAATCCACCTAATTTTATGTTCCACTACCATCACCTTTTCTCCCTTCTAGCTTCTTTTCCCCTATCCTACAATGATCTTAAAAATAGAAATTTGAAAAGAACTATGCTCCATCTTTCTTCCATTGCTCATATGATCTCCTCAAGAAATATATTCCTTGACTACAAATATGATTATATAACTATGAATAAACTCATAACACACTTTGGTATGGACATTTTGTCATCAATGCTATCACAAGTATTAGTAATTTAAAATGCATATCCTAAGGTATTTTGAGTTTTATTTTGGGATGAAAATTTATTCGGATTAATTATATGTTATGAACAAACATAAGATAATTAGTTAACATGAAGGATAAGAACCTTTCTAGAATCACTTCAATCTTAGTAAAAATCTAGTATAAGCCTTGTTGATTCTTAGCTAAACTATTGGAAGAAAAATTATGGAAGGGTGGGGACTTTATATGTCCGTGTGTGAGAGAGAAATATACTAAGAATGTGTGTGAGAGAGATATCTCTTGAATTTTATGAAAATAACTTGTATTCTAATTAAGTGATTAAAACTTAGTACTAGTAAATATTCATATTTATTATCATTTACAATATATATTTAATTAACAATAATAATATCAAATTTATCCTAATTTAAATTATTTTAATAGAATTAAAAAAATATTATTATGTAAATAACTGAATATCAAAAATTTAATTTATATAAAAGTTCTTACAAAACAACTATATAATTATATTGATAAACAAAAAATAGTTCACACATTCTTAAATAGTCGATCATTTTATTTTATAATAGGATAAAAAACATACATTATGAACATGTACAACCTATCATACTTGAAATAATTTTAATTAAAAAAATATTTATTCATTTGAAAACAAGTAAGTTAACTATTTAATTAAAATTGTAAAAAAATATCTAACATGCCACGCATAAAAAATAATATTTTGGGAGATATAAGAGACGTCCTTCATTTGAATTAATCAATTTTGTGACTACTGAAAAAAAATACTTTTGTAACATGCACTCACAATAAAATTATGTTTAAAATGCATGACGTGTCAAGAATCGGTTACATCATAGCAGGAAAAGCGTTGAGTTTAAAACTTTTTCTGACAACTTTATTAATCTACCGTTCGATCTTAACGGAAATACCATCCAAGGGCCGAATTTGAATTTATGTCTGACATTTCTGTTATGTTCAATTTGTTTTTTCTGACTTTACACCAACGTCAAGGTTACCGTTGGATCGCAATATGAATCTTGATCTCATGAAAAAAATGAAATTATTGTCTAAACATATGAATTTACCATCCAACATCTCTTATGGAAAACAAAAGAATTCACTGTCCAACATGTGAATTTACCATCCATCATCAGCGTTACTTTTGGATCAAATCTAATAACGGCTCAATTTGAATTTCCTTAATAGTATCCGTTGGATGAATCTTGATCGAACCTTCTAAATAAGGGAAAATCACCACCGTTTGCATATAAACTTGCCTGCCCGCTTCTCTCGTCCAATGTCTGTGTGTTTGTAGGGTTTCGTCTATTTATTCGTCTGTCTATTATGTTATGTTTGTATGCATGCATGTGCTCTGTGTGTTTGTAGGTATTCGTCTGTGATTTTTGTGTTGTATTCATCTGTTTATTCCTCTGTGTGTTTGTATGTTCCGTGTGTTTGTATGCTCTGTGTGTTTGTAGGTATTCATCTGTGCTCTGCATGTGCTCTGTGTGTTTGTATGCATGCATGTGCTCTGTGGGAAAACGGGCAGAACCAACAGACATTTGAGGGAAGGCACACAGAATCTGTTAAGACGATGTGGCATGGAGTTCGATTGGCTAAGGTGATCAATATATTCCTTAATTTCTTCTGTTATTTTGTTGGATTACGAATTCATTCATCGAAATTAGATTTCTATTTTCTGAACTCGTGGTGTCAATTTTTAATCACAGAGATGGCTTGGCCGACCAAAGGTAGAAGTAGGAGCGACTGGATTTTCTACTATCATAACTAAATGCAAAGAAAATGAACGAAACAGGGGTTAGTTTACCGTTTCTTACTCATAGCTCCCTTTTTTTAAATAGCAATAACTTAATTCAATAGAAACAAATAATACCCATTGTTTATACTCTTGACTGTGTATCATGTTTGAATTCTATGTCAGATTAATTGTACTGTTGCAGAGTAAATTTAATTGTAGTTTTGTTATTGGAGAGTACAATAGAAACAATAACTTAATTGTAATCATAGAAGATCAGGGCTATTCTAGATTGGCTGATGCCCAAGAACGTGATACAGAATTGAGGAGCTTCTTTAGGCTGTACAACTATTATAGGCGGTTCATCCGGCGGTTTTTTTTCAGCTTGGAGCACCACTGACGATCTTACCAAGCATGGGGCCTTCATATGGACCTAGAAATCATAGGAAGCCTTTGATCACATGAAGGAATTCATGAGCACTCTTCTGTCCAAGAAGCTGGCATCTACCAGACTTCACCGCATTTACTAGAGGTAGACGATCCGTGAAGGACCGGGTGCGCTTTTGATGTAGGGAGGACAGCCCATTGTATTCAAGAGTCAAAGCTTAGTCAACTCCGAGAGGTTGTACTCCATTTATGACAAGGAAATGTTGGCAATCATGCATGCCTTGGACCAAGTTCTCGGGACAATATTTGTGGGCAGCAACCATGGTCAAGATCATCACAACAGCTTGAAAATATTTCGAGCGTATGGACCTCAAAGGAACGCCAACGTAAATGGGTGGCCAGGGGCAAAGGTGTGTGATTCTAATTTGACATAGAGTCGAAGGGAAGAAGAACATTGTGGTCGGCGTAATTCATCGAGGAGACTTGTGGCATGTTCTTTGATGGAGATTTCCGATTGGAACCTAATTTGTTAGTGGAATATTCCAAGAACAAGTTCTCTCTTGTGAGGTGTGATGGATGGGCAGATATAGGATGACCTGTATAGGGTCATTGACGCTGTCATATTTTACAAGGATGGAGTCTACTTGGTGCCAGATTCATGGCTTAAGAAGAAAATCCTCACCGCAGTTCATGATTCACCCTAGCAGGCCATCAGGGGTTCTTTCAAAACCTACAGACAAATCCGAGAGGTTCTCATGGAAGGGCCTCAAACAAGACGCTATGAGACATGTCAGCGAGTGTGTGACTTTCCAGCAGAAAAATTCAGAGCATGCTCTTCCATTTTAACCACCCCTATCCCGCAGCAGAAATGGGAGAGTATATATCTATGGACTTCATCAACGGCCTACCCAAGGTCCAGGTAAGGACTATATCTATGCAGTGGTCGACAGATCGACCAAGTTTGCTCACTTCACGCCTACACCCCACAGCACAGTGGCAGTTCAGGTAGCTGGGATTTTCTTTAGGGAGGTCTTCGACTTCATGGGTTGCCGAAGAACATCAGCTGCAAGATGGTGGAAACACCATAGGGACATTTTGGAGAGAGTTTTTCGGTTGGTGGGGGCTGGCAGAGTTGACACTCCAAGACCGCCATCATCCTCATATAGATGGGCATACCGAGATTGTCAACAACTGGGTTGAAGGGTATTTGAGGAACTATGTAGGAGGACAACAGACAACGTGTAGTTACATTTAGGGGAACATTGCTACAACACCACCTTCCACGGTCCATTGGTATGACACTTCCAAGCATTATACGGATACGATTCTCCCACTTTGATCGGCTTGGTCTTCGGGGAGAGTAGAGCCCCAAGGCCAAGGATTGATCATAGAGAATTAGGAGATTCTCAAATTGTTGAAAGAGAACTTCGCGTATCTACTTGAAACCGATGAAGATAGTGCGACAGCATTGCTGATAGAGCATACCAACTTTGAGGTTGAGATTTGGTTTTCTTGAGACCCAACCCTACAGACAGTCATCTATAAAGAAGAGTGGCGCCAAAATCCTGCCTAGATTTTATGACCACAGGATCACCAAGTAGGCTGCAGGGTTGCTTTTACTTAGCTAGAGCTCCAAAGGAGAGCAAGATTCATAACGTTTTCCATGTCTTGCCTAAAAAAGGCAAAGGGACAATTCACTAACACATCGTGAGGAGCTCCCCCCGCTGGATGAGAGGAGGGACAATTGAGTTAGTTCCTGAGGAGGTTTTGGAATTCCAAGAGAGGAAACTAAGGAGAAGGATCATCGAGAGTGTTTGATCAGATGGAGGGATTCCATTAGAGGACACTGAGAGTGAGAAGGTGCTGCAACACTGGACTGGTATTGCTTGAGGACAAGCAATTCTCGGGAAGGGGAGGACCAGAATGTCCCTTTCTTCCAAATAGGAGCTCCAAGAGGAGGCTTAATGGTCTAAACCAATCCGTTAGACTATATCCAGGGCCAAAGAGGGGTAAACAGTTACTAGAGGTCACCCAATCATAGGTGTTATATTCGAAAACTGACATTGAGTCATCAAGAGTTAACAACGTTTTACTAGAGGTCACCCCAACAATGTGACATATTCTAAAAGTGACATTGAGCTACCAAGAGCTAACAATGCTTTACTAGAGGTCACCCCTACCATAGGTGTGTTATATTCGAAAGACATTGAGCCAATAAGAGTTAACAACTTTGGGGCCATGAGCTAAAATAGAAGCCGGGCCAAAGGATTTAGGGTTTCAGCGGATTTAGGTTTTGGAAAACTATAGCAAAGGGCCGCACCTAATTCAACATTATGCAGATTATGACTTGTCATTAAGGAGAAGAGGCGATCTCAGGAGAGATAGTTCAGTATATTCCATGAGGAAGACACCAGTTGGCTGATTCTCGTGTTGAAAGACACACCCTAGTCACCGAGAAGATCATCCGTGTCTTCCATCATTCTTCATTAAATCCACAGTGCTCCCATATTCCAAGTATTATCTTTAGTTTCTTATTTGTATCTCGCTAAGATCCTTTGTCTTTGATCTAGCCGAAGTTTATTATTCAGCCTGTTTTTCTGCTTACTTTATATTTCCGATCTAAGATCCTTTGTATGTTGATCTAGCTTCTAGTATTGTCAATATTCAGCCGCATTCGGCCCATTTTAATCCATAGAGATATCATAATACAAAACTTGCAGTCCTTTGTCACATTTATTATTTGTATGATCATTTATATGTTATAAACCTTTGATCCCACACACACATTAGCAGCATTTCATAGACTAGCCAAGTCGTGAACTTTACGGGCCTAGGTCTGACACGTCTCTTTCCTTGCAATGCACAAAATTTCTAGTGTGTTGGAGCAAGTGGGAGGGAGAGAGGAAGACATACGGGGATAGAAAGTGTGTGTTAGAAGAAGTGTGGGAAGGAGAGAGAGGAAGAAAAAGAGGGAGATAGGAAAGGAGGTGTGTTAGAGTGTGGAGGGAGAGAGAGGAAGACATGAGGGGGGGATAGAAAGTGTGTCCTAGGAGTGTGGGAGGGAGAGAGGAAGACAAAAAGAGGGTAGGTATAGAGGAGGTGGCAGTGTGGGAGGAGAGAGAGGAAACATAGAAGGGGATAGAAAGTATGTGTGCAAGAATGTGGAGGAGAGAGAGGAAGACAAAGAGGGAGGTAGAGAGCGAGTGTGTTGGAGGTGGGAGGAAGAGAGAAGAATATGTAGAGGGGGATAGAAAGTGTGTGTGAAAGAGTGTGGGAGGGAGGAGAGAGGAAGACAAAGAGGAGGAGAGAGGAAAGTAAGCAGAGTGTGGGATGAGAGAGAGGAAGAGATAGAATGTGAGGAAAGTGTGTGTGTGTGTGAGAAATGTGGGAGGGAGAGGAGAGAGGAAGAGATAGAAGGGGATAGAATGTGTGTGGGGTGTGAGAGTGTGGGAGGGAGAGAGAGGAAGACATAAGGGGGATAGAAAGTGTGTGGCTCTGAGAGTGTGGGAGGGAGAGAGAGAAATGCATGAAGGGAATTAGAGAGAGTGTGTGAGAGGAGGGAGAGAGAGGAAGATAGAAAGGGGGACCAAGGATGATTTTAAGGATGGAAACTTGTCTTAAAATATAGAAACCTTGGCTAATCTTACTAATCCCTTCATATGCCAACTATAAATGTTTGGCTTATATTTTGTAAAAATTTCAAATATAGATGATTTTATATAATTTTTATAAAATTTTGGTGGATTTTAAGGTAAAATAATTTTATCCTATAGAATTTGGGCTTAATCTCATTTTAAAATAGCTAATCTCGCTTTTGGAAAAACCATGGAAATTAGCCCATGAGCAAAAATTAGCCCCTAAAATCATCAATGGGGTAGAGAGAGAGGTAAATGTAGGAGAGGAGGGGTATATGTAGGAGATACAGAGGATATATAGTAGGGCTTAGAGGGGAGAGAGAGAGGAGGAGGGGCTAGAGAGAGAGTGCATGAGAGTGTGAGAGGGGAGAGAGAAAGACATGCAGAGTAGGGGTAGAGAGAGAGAGTGGACAAGAGGGAGACAAACAAGTGGGGGTAGAGAGGGATAATGAGAGGAAGGGAAGAAAAGAGGAGACATAAAAGGGGGTGAGAGAGAGAGAGGAGAGGAAGGGGGGATACAGAGGAATTGGCCATAGGGGAATAGAGAGAAAGTGAGAGGGGCAGAGAGAGATTGAGATTGAGACTAACAAACCAAAGAGAGAAAGTGGTGGAGAGACGTGCGGAAGAGAGAGGGGCCATAATAGGGAAGAGGGAGAGAGATAGAGAGGAAGAGGGGGCTGGGTAGAGAGGGAATGGGTGTGAGAGTCCTGAGGAATGTCAAGCAAAGGTGTAGATATAGGTCTTCCATGCCTTTTGATGTCAAAGTCTTGCCATGTCTAAGTCTTTTCATGCCTTTTGGGCAAGATTGACATAGGGTATGTTGATTTGGTTGGCTCATATTTGTTCGTGATGACAAACCTAGTGATCCTATTCACTGATAAAACCTCCACTTTGTGAATATTTCTTTTATATATCTATGTCAGTCCTTGAAGTTATTTTTCTATAGGATAAACAATTCAGCTGTTGATCTAAAACAACATACATAGATAAAGTCAATTATGCAGATTCCAAATATATATATATATATATATATATATATATATATATATATATATATATATATATATATATATATATATATATATATATTAAATTAATTGTTTACTATTGTTAATCTATTTTTATTCCTCGCGATATATCAAAATCCTAGAATACATACCTCTATTATTCTATAATCTTTTGTCGACTTAACCATTTCTAGAATGAGTTATATGTGGCACTAGAGGAGATCGATACCTGCTAACTGAAAAGAAGAAGAAGAAGAAGCAGAAGAAGAAGAAGAAGTTTTTGATCATGTGAAGACCATCTAATGTTACCTAACAAAACAAGCTATAATTTCAACAATATATTGGTTTTGATTATATATATATATATATATATATATATATATATATATATATATATATATATATAGAGAAGCTAGAATACATACCTCTCTTATTTTTTCTATAAATTTTTGCCGGCTTAACCATTTCTAGAATGATTTATATGTAGCACTAGAGGAGATCGATACCTACAATATAGAAAAAAGAAGAAGAAGAAGAAGTATTTTTGATCATGTGAAGACCATCTTAGCCTGCACGAACAAAGCAAGTTATAATTTCAACAATATGTTGCCTTTGACAATTTAAATATATATATATATATATATATATTATAAATTTCCAAGTCCCCGAGGTGTAGGACAGTCGGTGACGGAGTGTGTTGTTAAGCCACTCTGTGTTGTTAAAGTCACCGGTTCGAAACCTGCGGGGGCAAAAAATCCAACCATGTTAAGGGTTGGTGTGGCTCAGGCTGGGTGCGATCCCCGGGTGATTTTGAAGGCTTAGATGCCCCTGAGTCGCGGTTTCTCAAGCCACAGGTTAATCGCGTAGCCAACAGGTCCCACACAAATTAACAAACAAAAAAAATTATTATAAATTTCCAAAAAGTACATGACACAAGAAAAATGGGTTCTCTACAAGTGTACAAGTTTTTGGAATGAAATTCCATCGTTAAGGTACTCAACACCTGGACAAACAAAAACATATACCTTATATTTGTTGGAAAAATAAGATACAACTGTTAGAAAAAATCAAATTTGACATAGTTATTCACAATTCCTATGAAAAAGCATTGTATATTCAGAAAGGTAATTCAATTTCCTACGTTTCATCTTCTTGCACCATATTCAAGTTCATTATAAAAGTACCTTGAATAATCCCTCCAAGTCAACAAGTTGTTGTTTTTCTAGGTTTGCATTGCCACATCATGAGAGACCATCATTAGCTTGCACCCACCCACAACTCTTTTCAATTGAATGATGGGCCTAATTGGATGGATTTATTTGAGTGATGGGAGAAGGGACCATTTGTAAACTTAGTTTGTTTTGTATATGTGAATACTAGAGATGATTTGACCCCTTAATTTTCTAGCCTCCTATTGGGGGGATTCTTTTCTAAGGAACATTAGATCTCTTTTGCAGCCAACATTGCCTCTATAATGCATAAGGTAACTTGATTTATTCTTTGGATATCTTCTCCTCTAAATTGTTGTCTTTCTTTGATGCCTTCTAACATACCCCTGTCCATGTAGCTCCCTCCTTACTTAGAGAACCATAGTTTTTCCCCCATGCATGCATTCACTACTTTGGCCTAGTTCAAGAAATAGATCTTCCTGAGCCTCCTCCCGTGGATCACAATAATAATCCGCCTAATTTTATGTTCCACTACCATCACCTTTTCTCCCTTCTAGCTTCTTTTCCCCTATCCTACAATGATCTTAAAAATAGAAATTTGAAAAGAACTATGCTCCATCTTTCTTCCATTGCTCATATGATCTCCTCAAGAAATATATTCCTTGACTACAAATATGATTATATAACTATGAATAAACTCATAACACACTTTGGTATGGACATTTTGTCATCAATGCTATCACAAGTATTAGTAATTTAAAATGCATATCCTAAGGTATTTTGAGTTTTATTTTGGGATGAAAATTTATTCGGATTAATTATATGTTATGAACAAACATAAGATAATTAGTTAACATGAAGGATAAGAACCTTTCTAGAATCACTTCAATCTTAGTAAAAATCTAGTATAAGCCTTGTTGATTCTTAGCTAAACTATTGGAAGAAAAAATTAAGGGAAGTGGGTGGGGACTTTATATGTCTGTGTGTGTGAGAGAGAAATATACTAAGAATGTGTGTGAGAGAGATACATATCTTGAATTTTATGAAAATAACTTGTATTCTAATTAAGTGATTAAAACTTAGTACTAGTAAATATTCATATTTATTATCATTTACAATATATTTAATTAACAATAATAATATCAAATTTATCCGTAATTTTAAATTATTTTAATAGAATTAAAAACAAATATTATTATAAATAAATTGAATATCAAAATTTAATTTATATAAAATTTACAAAACAACTATATAATTATATTGATAAACAAAAAATAGTTCACACATTCTTAAATAGTCGATCATTTTATTTTATAATAGGATAAAAAACATACATTATGAACATGTACAACCTATCATACTTGAAATAATTTTTTTTAATTAAAAAATATTTATTCATTTGAAAACAAGTAAGTTAACTATTTAATTAAAATTGTAAAAAAATATCTAACATGCCACGCATAAAAAATAATATTTTGGGAGATATAAGAGACGTCCTTCATTTGAATTAATCAATTTTGTGACTACTGAAAAAAAAATTACTTTTTGTAACAAGTGCACTCACACAAATTATGAAAAAAAGTTTAAAATGCATGACGTGTCAAGAATCAGTTACATCATAGCAGGAAAAGCGTTGAGTTTAAAACTTTTTCTGACAACTTTATTAATCTACCGTTCGATCTTAACGGAAATACCATCCAAGGGCCGAATTTGAATTTATGTCTGACATTTCTGTTATGTTCAATTTGTTTTTTCTGACTTTACACCAACGTCAAGGTTACCGTTGGATCGCAATATGAATCTTGATCTCATGAAAAAAAAAAATGAAATTACCGTCTAAACATATGAATTTACCATCCAACATCTCTTATGGAAAACAAAAGAATTCACTGTCCAACATGTGAATTTACCATCCATCATCAGCGTTACTTTTGGATCAAATCTAATAACGGCTCAATTTGAATTTCCTTAATAGTA
>SNQJ01S0236002.1:0-13855 GCA_010110895.2 Picea sitchensis
GGGATAACCCCTTGCTCAACATGCAGACAATTACTCTATACCACAGGCCTAGTACAAATACATTAACCATGTGAGCATCCAAACATTGTTTGAGAAACTAACTATTAGAAAGAAAACACATATGTAACAAGATAATGGAAAGCAAAATAATTCATCTACCATAAGCATTTGTTACATAATAACACAACGATTTATCTTCATCATTAAAGCCAAGAACATCAAGACATTACACGAGATAACTTGACAACAAAATTAATTGGTCTTACTCATTACTGCATCATTCATGAAACAAGATAGGAAGTAGTTCTTCTCTCAGTCCAATCACATGCATCTGATGAAAATAGTTTGTCTTTGGTCCAGAAGGACTTCTCAATTCATAACAGTCTCAAAATAATTCTTAACAACAACAAAAAAAGAGTTCTTACAACAACCATCGACCCCTCATTAATTGGCCAATGTCCTTATTTATAATATAAAGTTTTAACCAGTACCAATGGCCAATTGCAGTTTAAACAAAACAAAAATCGCCACATGGTGTTATCTTCTAACAACTTCTTTAACAGTCGTATGAATATACTTCTTGGAAAGGATGACTGCTCTCATGTTCAGTCCAGTTGATAAACAATTTTTTTAGAAGTTTGAGACCATGGAAATCTATGTTGTTCCATCGGGGCCATGTGTATTACCCTGATGTCTATTGCATGCGCCTGGTACTTTACTAAAGTGAAGTTTAGTTTTTGTAGCATGGTTCAGGCTCGGATCGGACGTTTTGTGAATTGTCGCACTTGCCCTTGCTTTGCATCGGCTATTTTTGAAAACTCTTCGGTCCATAGCTTATCTTGTTCAGCTTATAGCTTGACCACATCGCTCAGATTAGTGAAATTATCGGGGGTGCCAAACTCGGGGAGACCTGCTTCCTTCATTACTATATCAATTATGCTTCAGCGTTTCTTTCGGGCTCATCGGCAAGATCTCAGAGCAAGCTTTGTTCAGGGATTAGGGAATCGTTCCGGGAAGAGGGATTGAGATAGTTTAGCGATCGAGCAATATGACATAAGGTACTAACAAACATAATGGATCAATCCGTACCTGTGAAGCTCGTTATTCTTGATCGTTCAATACTTACGTGATCCCGGTTGCTCCTTTGAATTACCTGCGATTTCTTTCATCCATGATGCCACTCTTATTTAGTTTAAATGAGTCATGTCGTTGCGCCATAGCATTTTAAATTGAGTATGATGGATACGTGCGTTGGAACTATCATAGTGGTTTCTCGGCCTTTGGGAATGGGGAAAGACGTTGGATTTGAGTGTGCGCGTGTATTCTCCCAAAAGGTCGGGTACCGTAGTAATGAATTTGTTAAATGATTCCAAAACCCATATCACCAAGTGTGTTAACTATCATTCGTCAATAATGGAAGTCGGGGAGTTTAAAGAAATTGGAACAATCGTACTGCACATTCCCTCGAACTATGTTGGGCAGTGCTTTAAGTGTTCTAGATTACATCCGATGAGCAGTTGTGATGTGTTAAGTCTTCAAGGAATCTCATCATGAAGCGTGAGTGTTCTTTTGGCATGCTCTGGTTTGCTGCTTTGTTTGGCTATAAATTCTAGGAATTATGTGGGGAATTCCACGCATAAGTCGAGTTTGTGCCTCAGTGATGTTAATCTTGTGTGTTTATTCAGGCAAGACTCGACGCAGTGGTCCTTATCACCTGTAGGCATCCAAGCCACCACATCGTTGCATTATGGAATCCTCCCCTAACGAGGAACAGGGTTTGCGAGGTATCTGAAATACCAGGTTCGAGCCCCAACGCATCTGTGATTCCTTCTTATTGGCTCCCAGTGTCTTTAAAGCTTCAACAGGAGGTACAAGAATTTTCTGAGGGAAGGTGTTGACGCCTCTAACGGAAGTTGGGGTGGAGGGAAGTACTCTTGAGAGAGGTATGTCGGGGGCTGCGCCCCCAAAGGAGAAGACACCACGGAGAAGAGGGAGGCCCAGGAAAGAAAAGGGAAAAATGGAGGGAGACTGCCCCCAAGCTGAGCTGAGTGTACATCTCACAACTGAGGAGTCTACGATGCTTATTAACTGGTCGTGTATTGTGGAGAGTGTCAGTAAAGAAAGCGGGGGAAGAAAGGGGAGTATAAAAGGACTGGGTTCTCCTGTTAAGAGTCTCATCCAATGGTTATAGCAAACCCAGCTCGCGATAGCTGAACTCTATCAAGAAAACAGGGAGTTGCGAAGCCAGTTGGCAGTGAAGAACCAGAGGGTATCGGCGTCACAAGGTCACAACGGAAGCACAATTTGGCTCCAGAGGCAGCTTCGAGAAGCTCAAGACACAATTGTACAGTTGCACAAGGCATAGAGGCATGGTGCGAGAATAAGTCCGGGAGAGGGTGTGCGTGCAGGAGATGCATAATGGGTGACCCCCGTGCTTTGGATTCCCCACAGTGACACTTAACATTTCTTCCCTCTTTTTGTAAGAGTTTTGTACTCTCATTGTGACCGGGTCGCTCAGTAAAGACGTCGACAATATCTATTCGTATGTAGCCCAAGATTGGCGAGAAATTTTCTAGTTACATGAAAAACTTGAAGCTTCTTGAATGCATCATGTTCCCTTTTGGATGTAAATTAACTGTGTTCTTTTATCTGAGTTTTTCGTAGATTATGTGATTTTATAATTGTTAATTTTGCAAATGTGAAATTGTTGATATGCTTTCTCTAAAAGTTTCGATATTGATCGACGTTGACATGGCTTATTAACCTAGGGCTACTTAAAATATTTGAACATAAAATTTATCATTTGGATGGTGGGTAAGGATTTCACTTAAGGGCTCTACTTACGTGGAAAGAACTAAAGGAGGAAGATATTACGACTACCTATACTTGAGTGGCATCAGGGATAAATAATTTTAAATGTAAAATTTTAATGTGTATTTTATTTTGTAACTCTCCGACACCGAAATTGCTTTGGGTGTCGGTGATCGGCGATACCCCTTTCCTCTTTGTGTGACGCTTACCTTTCGTTTTTCTACCGAAGCCAAATGGGTCGGTATTCAGCAATACCCCTTCCAAAGTTCAATCGTAAAAATAAATACTTTCATCCACCGACATCGATGAAGATCATTGTTCGATGTTATTTTAATCTCCTCAAACAAATTTCATCACCTTTCACATTTACCGATGCTGAACTCCTGAGAACGTCGAGGAAATTTTTAGTGTTCTGATTCCCTAAGTAGCTTATTAAGGACCATTTAACGATTAAGATGATTATTTGTTTTATGTTCAGGCAAACTTTAGAAAATTCAAACATGAAACATAAGAAATAAGCATAGGTATCAATTTCATACTGAAGGCCAAATAGACAATGTAAAGGATCAAGTGGTACCCAAAAGTAAAAAATCAAAATAGAATTTTAGGGTGTGTTTAGTTCTTAACAAATGGTGATTCACTGGGCGAAAGAAAAATCTTTGTCCCTCCTTCGTTTCTTATGACCCATGACCCGATTTGTTTTTATTTTATTTTTATTTTTTTATCCAAAAGTATTGTTTTAGGGCTTGGCCATTTACTGGGAGGGAATCAGTTTCTCCCATCAGGCTCTGTAATCGATAAGTGCTTTCTCCAATCTTCTCAGCTACCTAGAAAGTTCCAAGCCATAGACTCTGAAACTTAGAATGTTTCCCCTTAGATTCATTTTCTCTGTCCCACTTCAGGACTAAGTCTCCTAGTTCAAAATTCTTTTATTTAGCCTTATGCTTATTGAACCATCTTTTCACTATTTGTTGGTGAAATAGTAATTTTGACTTAGCCTTTTCTCTCTCTTATTCCATCATGAGCAGAGTGTTAACCCTTTTTTGCATGGCTGATGAGGGTTCTTCATTGGAATCCTGGGCCAATTGAAGAGACAGGAGATAGAGTCCATTTGGGAGGATGACTTCTTGCCCATAGACTAGAAAGTATAGGGAATTTCCTATGGCCTCGTTAGGTGTGACCCTATAGGACCATAGAGAATTATAGAGTATATTATGCCAATTTCTTCGGTTATCTGTGATCGTCTTCTTTAATATCCTTACCAGTTTTTTATTAGTTGATTCAACAACACCATTTCCCTGGGGGTAGTAATTTGCAGAGTACTTGATTATGATTTCTTTGTCCAGAGCAAACTTTGTCAACAGGGTCAAAGAAATGTAAGCTGTGTTATCGAAGACTAGAACATAAGGGACATTGAACCTCATGAACAACTGTTGTTCTATGAATTGGATCACCACCTTCTCGTTCACATGAGTCAAAGGAATGGCCTCTATCCATATCGTGAAATAGTCGGTGGCGATAGGAATGTACTTGTGTAGTTTAGAGGAGCTAGGTGTGATTTCTCCTATGATATCCAACCCCCACTGCTCGAAAGGCCAAGAGATGGTAACAGGTTGGAGTGGGACCACCACTCTTTTCTCCTTTCCAGTGCTCATTTGACAAGTTTTACAGATCCTAGAATAAGTACGAGCCTCTTTAAACAAGGTGAGCCAGTAATAGTTGACTCTTAGAATCGTATGAGCGATAGTGTTTCCTGCAAAATGTCCCCTGGTGAGGCCATCATGGAGTTCATTCAGGACTTTGTCTATGTCTCCTCATTCAAGACATATTAGTAGTACCCCATCATAATTGATCCAGAAGAGCACCGAATTTATAAGATGATATTGAGCATATTTTAATCTCAGGGCTCTCCTTTCTCTGGGATTGAGGTTTTCAGGACAAGTCCCATAATGTAGAAGATAAGTTAGATCTTTATACCAAGAATATTGTCATTTGGATATGTATGTTATTTCTCCATACCATAGTGCCATCTCATTCTCCCATCCGATATCTTCATTTACTTGATCTTGGGCATCAGCTGCAAGCTTACACAACCCCTGCCCTTTTACTAGGTTTGCAGGTTTTATATCTAGATCAAATTCCTTGACTACGGCCATCCATTTCCCTCTTATTTCCCCCATTTCTTGTTGGGTAAAGAAGGATCAAACTGTAGGGTGAAACACAATTACTTTAGTGTGATTCTTGAGGATGTAAGACCGGAAGTGTTTTATTGCCTTATAAACCGCATAGGATTGTTTGTCGACAGCGGGATAATTGAGCTCATCTCCTTGAATATTGGTACTCATAAATGACACCAGGGCTTCGTTGTTTCCATCATCCTTCTGAGTCAAGACTGCAACTAGTGATTGATCAGAGGAAAAAGTATAAAGGAAAAATTCTTTATTGAAATCGAGGCTTCGCAACACCGGGACCCGGGAAATGGAAGCCTTGATATTGCTGAAGGCATCCTTCCGCTCATCATACCACTTGAATTTGGCATCTTTTCGAATAATATTTTGTAAGGTTTTGATGATTTCTGCGAAGTCGGGCGTGAACTTTCCTACAAAATATATTTTCCCAAAAAAGGACTGCATGGCTTTCTTGTTATGGGGTAAGGGAAGTTGAGCTCTGGCTTTAATCCTTTCCGGGTCTATGCGAATACCTTCTTGAGATATAATATGACCTAACAACTTACCTTCCTCGACACTGAAGATAGTTTTCTTAGGGTTTAAGGATATACCATACTTCCTAGATCTCTCGAAAATCTGAGTGAAGTGTTGGATGTGCTCTTCTCTGTTCTTTGAATACATTGTTACGTCATCTAGATACACAACCATGCATTTATTGATTAGTCCTTGGAAAGCCACATCCATGGCTCTTTGGAAGGTTTCTCCTGTGTTAATTAACCCTAAAGGCATGCTCTTGTAAGCTAACGTTCCCCATTTGGTTTAGAAAGTGGTTTTCAAACAATCTACCTTTGAAACAAGGACTTGGTTATAACATGAGAAACTGTCCAGTAGAGAGAAGATCTCCGAGCCAGACACGGTCTGCAAGAGTTGCTCCATCGGTGGGACCGGGTAATTTTCTTTTTCTGAAGCTCTGTTGAGGTTCCTAAAGTCTACGCAAAGGCATATCTCTCCTGAATTCTTCCTCACCGGGACAAGGTTAGATACCCAAGAAGAATTCCTAACCTGAAAAATGATCTTGGCATCTAAAATATTCTTTAAATCTTGATACATAAGATCTTCTAGGGATGGGTGATACTTATAGAGCTTCTGCTAGAAAGGTTTTAAATATGGTTTTAAAGGGATGGTCTGTTGAATGATGCGGGTATCATACCTTTTCAAATCCCTATAGGACCATGTGAAGACGTCCTGGTACTGTCTGAATAATTTGAGGTAAGACTTCCTCTCTTCTTTATACATAGTCTTGACGAGATTCACATTTCTTGGACTCTCTGGGGTCCCAAGATTTATAGTTTCATGCAGGGAATAAGAGCTACCAGTCTTTGCATTTTTTGGTCCCTTAAATCGCTCCTGGAGATCAAAAATATTTTCTAGATTGGCTATACCTTTTGGGATCATGTGACCCTTTGATTTATCCACAGGTCATCCCATATGAGGATCGGTTTCTATGGATAGCTCTTGGAATTCTTTATCGTCAATAGCGAGATCTTTGAAATGGTCTTGGCTAGTCAAGAAGTTTATGATTTGTTCGTCTCCTTCGAAGACCTTCCAATTGGAAATGTTATTAGGTACCGATGGTTTGTAGAGCAGCTCCACAGTTAATCGGGAGGCTTCATAATCTTCTAAAGATGATAGCCTGGAGATAATTGTGGCCAAGGAGTGATGTTAAAATATTCAATGTGTTCTATTAACCATTGCACCTCCTGCTGATAGTTCTTTAGATCAGGAGAATTGCAATGTATAGTATTTATTACTTGTCTAAAAATAATCTCGGATTCCCCGAAAACTCGCAATCCTTTGATCTGCAAATCTATGGCTTTCCTCAATCCTTTTACTAGAGCTTCGTATTCGACAATGTTGTTGGTGCATTCGAACTCTAGCCTACAGGACATGAAATGGCGCTTACCAATATGATCGATGAGGATGCATCATGCTCCAGACCCTTCTTGAGATTTAGATCCATCAAAATAGAGGGTGCAAATTTGTGAACAGGGATCGTTGTTTTTGTTTCCCTTATCAGTTTCTTGCTCCCTGACCTCTTGGTTAACAAGTCCTAGCGCTGAGTTTTGGGAGAAGAGGGTGTCTCATGTTGGTATCGGCGATTTGACTTGGAAAATTAATTCGTAGTTTTGAGTAAGAGGGACATCAAACAAGAGGGGAGCGAAGTTTCCAAAGTAACAGTCATAGGAATAATTGCCTAGTATGGGGAAATCTTTGGACGAGGGTTCATTAGGGGTTTCTAAATCAGTGATTGTATACTTCAGATATCTCTCCCTATCAATTATGATCATGTTCTTGTATCCCTTCAATGGTAGCCAAATATGTGACCAATTCGTACTGAAGTAACTGTTTAGCTTATCAGACCAATCTCTACTCAGTAATAACCCATATGCCTCTAGGATATCTACTACAATAATTTTGATCACTTGCACAAACGTGGGGTGTGTCGATATTCTGATCATCAGGTCTCTGATTTCTCCTATGACCCTGACCTGGGTTCTGTCCAGTTGTACGACATGTTTATCGCTCTTAATAGGAACGACATTTAATTTTTTGCAGACAGCCAAGGGGATGACGTTGGAAGATGCTCCAGAATCTACCAAACAGTTGTGAAGGTTTCTATTAAATACTTCAAACGTTAAGAGGAATGGTGGGACAAAAGGTTTTTCCTTTCTATCTCCTGAGTAGGTGTTCACAGTTAGTTTTCCCACTAGGTCTGCGTGAGTCAATTTTTTTCTGGGCCATTGCTCGCCATCAGATTTCCCACGGAGTTCAATGCCTATAACATAAATTCTTTATGGTGAGGGATCATGCATATGTCCATAACAGAAATATTTTCCTTTAGCTTCTTCAAATCTTTGACCACATTGTAATATAGTTTGGACGATCCCTGGGTATGGATGCTTATAGGCTTTTTACCGGGGGTGAAAGTAGTTTTCGGGCGATCGGGAGATAATTTAATTTGCGAGGCTCAGGCGGCATCGATACCTTTCAAGATGGGTGCCCCCTTTCTGCAAGTCTGTATCGCCAAAATTTCTAGGGGTTGTTCCCGAGACTCAAACAGATTGTCGAAAGGCATGATCAGGTCAGGATCCCATATAAACATGGTTGTATCTCATGGTGGGTCCACTTCTTCCTGGTCATCAATATTCATGGCCGAACTACTTGGTTGTTCGTTCAAGGAGACTTCGTCTAGAAAGTGATTGGCCATTAAATTCATGGCGTGGACCCATTGGGGGTAGTCGCTTTCGAAGTGGCTCTCCTGATGGTAAGTATAGAAAGAATCAGACATGACATTCCATAGAATGATATTCAAGTTAGCAGGGGGGATCAATTTCTTTGAAAGACAGATTTCTTTTAAAGAAAGGCTTGTAGGGCCTTTGGCCTTGGTTTCCCTCCCCTGCATTTCTCTTCATGTCTATAGTTTCGTTCGATAATTTCTTAACCATGCATTGTATGTATTCTATAGCACCATTACCTTTGTCAGGAGTCTGTTCAACCAATTTTCCCAGAGGCCTAATCAGAAGAAGACCTCTCCTGGGAGGGTGTTGGGTTTCTTTATTTACTAGAGAGACCTGGCCTTATTTACATCCTTTCATACGGAATTCTATCATTTTGGCCTCTTCAAAATTTTCCGTCGGGGTTTTCTTAGCGACTCTTTTTACAAACATATAAATAGAAGCCAGGAACGCGTTAGCTTAAACCACGATTTGTAACTCTTGAGTTGGTTTCGTCGTGGGCTGAAATTTGTTTAAGAAGGTCATGAATCTTTGATTGAAATATTTGACCCTTTCTTTCAGAATCATGGTGGTTGCAAACAACTCAACCATCAAGGCCTCCATGGTGGTTTCTTCTGCAAACTTATCTAGAAAGTATTTTTGGAACTTGGTCCAACTGGTTATCGACCCTACTAGCAAGTTGAAATACCACATGGAAGCTGAATTTTTGAATGTCTAGGGGAAGAGTCTGCAAACTAGGTCTTCATGTTGAACGCTCATAAGTCTTATCATGAGTATGAACTTATTAATGTGATCTTCAGGTAATCCTTAAGTTTTGGGGTCGTATTTGGCAAGTAGTTTCTCTGGATGTCGAGGCAGATTATTTACTCATCTAGGGACGGCCACAGCGTCTCCGACCAACCAAGGTTGATTACTCTAAAGTGGGATTTCCCCTTCTTCCTCATGGTTATTATTATCGTCCATATCTTCGGAGTCTGATTCGAACTCTTCTTCTTCCGAAAAGTCGTTTGGCTAGGAGACGTCGGCAACTAGCGTTTCGAGTATCAGATCTAGAGGTTCTTGGATTTCGGTAATCGTGAAATCTATTAAGTCTTCTACGGAGTGTACGAAAACTTCGTTGGGAGTGTTGACCATTGATATGCTTTGTTTTTTTCTTCGAGGGAGGATGGGAGCTTAGGACAATGCATCGATATGTCGGGCATAGGCTCTAGTGATTCTCCTGAATTGATTCACTTCCTTGTGAGGAAGGGCGTAAGGTATTTCAGGGTGAAAAGGTTCTTCCTTGGGCTAGGGTGAGTTATCTGTTTCAGGAATGCTTAGCATGTATGGGTTGTCTTGTGACGGACTAGCCATGCATGTGGGATGTTACGAATCTATAGGCTATTTGAAATGATAAATAAAATATATATTCAGCCATTCATTCTTAGGCCCTCCTTCTAGCAGTGTTTAAAATGGAATGGTTCTCCAGATCTTGTGATCCAACCAATTTATCGATGGGCTTTGTGTTTCTTTGTGAATTATCTTCCTTCAGTTAAGACTATTTTCTTCTGTATTTTGTGTTGGGTGGGGATGATATGAGAGATGCAACCAGCATAAACCAACTTGACAATTAACATGATTAATTTTTAACTACTGGGAAAAAGGTTAAGCTTGGGATAACCTGCTACTCAACATGTAGACAATTACTCTATACCATAGGCCTAGTACTAAAACATTAAACATGTGAGCATCCAAATATTGTTTGAGAAACTAACTATCAGAAAGAAAACACATATGTAACAAGATAATGGGAAGAAAAATAATTCATCTACCATAACCATTCATTACATAATAACATAGCGATTTATCTTCATCATTAAAGAAAAGAACATCAAGGCATTGCACCAGATAACTTGATAACAGAATTAATTTCTCTTACTCATTACTGCATCATTCATGAAACAGGATAGGAAGTAGTTCTTCTCCAAGTCCAATCACATGCATCTGATGAAAATAGTTTTCCTTTGGTCTAGATGGACTTCTCAATTCATAGCTATCTCAAAATAATTCTTAACATCCAAAAAAAAAGAGTTCTTCCAACAATCATCGACCCCTAATTAATTTTCCGATGTCCTTATTTATAATATAAAGTTTTAACTCGTACCAACGGCTAATTGTATTTTAAACAAAACAAAAATTGCCACATGGCGTTATCTTCTAACATCTTCTTTAACAGTCATCCGGAGATACTTCTTGGAAAGGATGACTACTCTCCTATTCAGTCTAGCTGATAAACAATTTTTTTACAAGTTTGAGCCCAGGGAAATCTATGTTGTTCCATTGGGGCCATGTGTATTCCCCTGATGTCTACTGCATACGCCTGGTACTTTACTAAACTGAATTTCAATTGTTATAGCATGGTTCGCGCTCGAATCGAATTAATGTGAATTTTCGCACTTTCCCTGGCTTTGCATCGACTATTTTTTAGAACTATTTGGTCCATAGATTATCTTGTTCGACATGTAGCTTGACCACGTCATTCAAATCAGTGCAATTATCAGGGGTGCCAAAATCGAGGAGACCTGCTTCCTTTATTACTCTATCGATTATGCTTCAGTGTTTCTTTCAGGTTCATCAACGAGATCATGGAGCAAGCTTTGTTCGGGGATTAGGGAATTGTTCCTGCAAGTGGGATTGAGATAGTTTAGCAATCAAGAGATATGACATAAGGTACTAACAAACATAATGGATCGGTGCGTACCTATGAAGCTCGTTATTCTCAATTGTTCAATATTTACGTGATATCGGTTGCTCCTTTGAATTACCTGTGATTTATTTCATCCATGCCGCCACTCTTCTTTAGTTTAAATGAGTCATGTCCTTGCGCCATAGCGTGGTAAATTGAGTATGACAGATACGTGCATCAGAACCATCATAGTGGTTGCTCGAACTTTGGGACTGGCGAAAGACGCCAAATTTGAGCATGCGCATGTATGCTCCTAGAAGGTTGGGTACAATAGTAAGGAAGTCGTTAAATGACTCTAGAACCTGTATCACCAAGTGTGTCAACTATCATTTGTCAATAATGGAAGTCGTGGAGTTTAAAGAAATTGGAATGATCATACTGCACATTGTCTAGAACTTCATTCGGTGGCACTTTAAGCATTCTAGATTATGTTCGACAAGTAGTTGTGATGTGTTAAGTCTTCAAGGCATCTCATCACGAAGCGTCAGTCTTCTTTTGGCATGCTCTGGTTTATTGCTTTGTTTGGCTATAAATTCTAGGAATTATGTGGGGAATTCCATGCATAAGTCGAGTTTGTGCCTCTTTGACGTTGATCTTGTGCGTTTATCCAGGAGAGACTCGGTGCAGTGGTCCTTATCACTTGTAGGCGTCAAATCCACCACATCATTGAATTATGGAATCCTCCCCTAAAAAGGGACAAGGTATGGGAGGAAGTCGAAATGCCAAGTCCAAGCCCCAACGCGCCTAGGATTCCTTCTTATTGGCTCCCAGTGTCTTTGAAGCTTCGACAGGAGGTACATGCATTTTCTTGGGGAAGGTGTCAGTGCCTTTAGTGGAAGTTAGGGTGGAGGGAAGTATGCCTGAAAGAGGTTTGGGAGAGGGTGCACGCGCAGGTGATGCATAATGGGTGACTCCTCTGCTTTGGGCTCTTGACAGTGACACTTAACATTTCTTCCCTCTTGTTGTAAGAGTTTTGTATTGTCACTGTGACCAAGTCAGTCAGTAAAGATGCCGATGATATATGTTCGCATGTAGCCCAAGTTTAGCAGGAAATTTTATAATTACATGAAAAAATTGAAGCTTCTTGAATACATCACATTCCCTTTTGGATGTAAATTAATTACATTCTTTTATCTGAGTTTTTAGTATATTATGTGATTTTATAATTGTTATTTTTGCAAATGTGAAATTGTTGATATGTTTTCTCTAAAACTTCCGATATTGATCAATGTTGACATGGCTTATTAACCCGAGGTTACTTCAAATATTTGAACATTAAACTTAGAATTTGGATGGTGGGTAAGGATTGCACTTAAGGGATCTACTTACATCGAAATCACTAAAGGAGGAAGATATTGTGACTGCCTATACTTGAGTGGCATCGTGGATCGATAATTTTAAATGTAAAATTTTAATGTGTATTTTCTTTTGTAACTCTCCAACGCCGAAACTGCTTCGGGTGTCGGCGATCGGCGATACCGATTTCTTCTTTGTGCGACACTTACCTTTGTTTTTCCTACCGAAGTTTAATGGGTCGGTCTTTGGCGATACCCCTGCCAAATTTTAATCATAAAAAAATAAACTTTCAACCGCTCACGCCGATGAAGATCGATGTTCGGTGTTATTTTAAACTCCTCAAACAAATTTCATCACCTTTAACATTTACCAATGCCAACATCCTGAGCGTGTCAGGGAAATATTTAGTGTGTCAATTCCCTAAGTAGCTTATTAAGGACCATCTAATGATTAAGATGATTCTTTGTTGTATGTTAAGGCTTGTGGAGAGTGTCAGTAAAGGAAGCGGGGGAAGAAAGGGGAGGATAAAAGGACTGAGTTATCCCGTTAAGAGTCTAATCAAATGGTTATAGCAAACCCAGCTCGCGATAGCTGAACTCTATCAAGAAAACAGGGAGTTGCGAAGCCAGTTGGAAGCGAAGAACCAGGGGGTATCGGTGTCACAAGGTCGCAACGGAAGCACAATTTGGCTCCAGAGACAGCTTCGAGAATCTCAAGACACAATTGTACAGTTGCACAAGGCATAGAGGCATGGTGTGAGAAGAAGTCCGGGAGAGGGTGTGCGTGCAGGAGATGCATAATGGGTGACCCCCGTGCTTTGGATTCCCCACAGTGACACTTAAAATTTCTTCCCTCTTTTTGTAAAAGTTTTGTACTCTCACTGTGACTGGGTCGCTCAGTAAAGACGTCGACAATATCTATTCGTATGTAGCCCAAGTTTGGCAAGAAATTTTCTAGTTACATGAAAAAATTGAAGCTTCTTGAATTCATCATGTTCCCTTTTGGATGTAAATTAACTGTGTTCTTTTCTCTGAGTTTTTCGTAGATTATGTGATTTTATAATTGTTAATTTTGCAAATTTGAAATTGTTGATATTTTTTCTCTAAAACTTTCGATATTGATCGACGTTGACATGGCTTATTAACCTAGGGCTACTTAAAATATTTGAACATAAAATTTATCATTTGGATGGTGGGTAAGGATTTCACTTAAGGGCTCTACTTACGTATAAAGAACTAAAGGAGGAAGATATTACGACTACCTATACTTGAGTGGCGTCAGGGATCGATAATTTTAAATGTAAAATTTTAATGTGTATTTTATTTTGTAACTCTCTGACACCGAAATTGCTTTGGGTGTCGGTGATCGGCGATACCGCTTTCCTCTTTGTGTGACGCTTACCTTTCATTTTTCTACCGAAGCCAAATGGGTCGGTATTCAGCAATACCCCTGCCAAAGTTCAATCGTAAAAAGAAATACTTTCATCCACCGACGCCGATGAAGATCGTTGTTCGATGTTATTTTAATTTCCTCAAACAAATATCATCACCTTTCACATT
>SNQJ01S0236003.1:0-13855 GCA_010110895.2 Picea sitchensis
ATAAGTCTCATTTGTTTGTTAAGATGATGACTATAACAACATAATAGAATATTATATAGATCAAGCATGTAGTAGCACACACCAATCTTAGTATGATCTTGGTATTTTCTTTTCTCTTGAAGAGCTCACCTCAATTTTCAACCATATAGTGACAAAGATTCCAGAAAATGCTTGCATGAATTTTGATGTAGCTTCGTTTTAGTTTGTTTCCAAACACAAGGGGATATATGTTGCTTTCAATGAGATGACATGATTTTTTCATTAGCTCTTCGCTTTCACTTAGATTTTTCATCTTCTTGTTGTCGAGTATGGTAGGAAGAATACACTTGTTTTTCATAAGCAATAGATTTCATTTATGCTCTCTTTGGCATTTTGTGCTCATGCATTTATTTGTAGTGCCCATTAATAATGGTTAGTTAGATGGACATTCTCAAGTTTTTTTAATGAATTGGTATTGAAGAAATATTGTATTATGTGGAGGGGATGTGAAGATTTTGATCCATTCCATCATGGGTAGCCAACTTGGTGATTCACCTTCCAGGTACAATAGAGATTCTAGAGTTCTCTCACACCCCACAAGAGAGTGCAATGCCCAGGTGGATCTAGTTGCTACACCCTAAAAATGTGGGTGTCATCCGAGCACAACAAAACATCCTTAGACTTCAATGGCAGTTACAAGTTGTGGAGGCTATGCACTTTATTCCATATTTCCATAACACCATTCATCATCCAAGGTGTGGAGAAATATGGTTGTCTTGTTGGAGGATGTTCTAGAGGAAAAGTTCACCAAGAGATTCCATTTTGGTAGACTTGGCACATTTGAGGCATGGATACATGGATTTCATTACATTTTTGTTGCATCATTGATGAAGAGCCTTGTTCCAAAGATTGAAACCAAGGGTTGCATCATTTGATGAAGAGCCTTGTTCCAAAGATTGAAACCAAGGATCGAAACCCATGACTAAATGAAGCACTATGTAGAAGATGAATTCCACATAACACAATTTCAAGAAATATGTTCCTCCATTAGCACTTTTTTTTTTCACATGCCTTACACTGAACTTTCTCCATTGTAGGTATTTTGTACTTTGGTTTTTCATCTGTGATGTCATGTTTAGCCACCTATTGAAGGTGGAATTCATCTCTACATAGTGCTTCATTTAGTCATGGGTTTCGGGCCTTGGTTTTAATATTTGGAACAAGGTTTTTTCATCAATGATGCAACAAAAATGTAATGAAATCCATGTATCCATGTCTCAAATGTGCCAAGTCTACCAAAATGGAATCTCTTGGTGAACTTTTCCTCTAGAACATCCTCCAACAAGACAACCATATTTATCCACACCTTGGACGATGAATGGTGCTATGGAAATATGGAATAAAGTGCATAGCCTCCACAACTTGTAACTTTCATTGAAGTCTAAGGATGTTTTGTTGTGCTCGGATGACACCCACATTTTAGGGCGTAGCAACTAGATCCACCTGGGAATTGCACTCTCTTGTGGGGTGTGAGAGAACTCTAGAATCTCTATTGTACCTGGAGGTGAATCAACAGGTTGGCTACTCATGATGGAATGGATCAAAATCTCCACAATCCCTCCACATAATACAATATTTCTTCAATACCAATTCATTAAAAAAAACTTGAGAATGTCCATCTAACTAACCATTATTAATGGGCACTACAAATAAATGCATGAGCATAAAATGCCAAAGAGAGCATAAATGAAATCTATTGCTTATGAAAACAAGCGTATTCTTCCTACCATAATCGACAACAAGAAGATGAAAAAATCTAAGTGAAATCGAAGAGCTAATGCGAAAATCATGTCATCTCATTGAAAAAAAGAGATATCCCCTTGTGTTTGCAAACAAACTAAAACGAAGCTACATCAAAATTCATGCAAGCATTTTCTAGAATCTTTGTCACTATATGGTTGAAAATTGAGGTGAGCTCTTCAAGAGAAAAGAAAATACCAAGATCATACTAAGATTGGTGTGTGCTACTACATGCTTGATCTATATAATATTCTATTATGTTGTTATAGTCATCATCTTAACAAACAAATGAGACTTATAATTTAACAAAAATTGGTCCAAAAGATTGGTCAGAAAAATTTTACTGAACCACAAACTATCTAGTGTGTAGATACCACCACCAACCTAGGATATGAGGCCACCATGGTGAAAAAATCAAGTAATAAGATTATACTTTCTATCCCAACCTTTCTACTCACATTCTTACCTAACCTTCTCAACACAAAGCATTACAAGAATCAAATTCATCCTGCAATAGATAAGGAACTCTCTTCCACTCAAACATGAAATATAAGGAATATATTCACTTTATGTACTTCATGGTCCCTTAGATATATTATTATCTCTAGTTCTCTTTAGTGTGAATAAAAAGAGATTGATCTATTGTATTCCTTCTAAGAATTTCCTAAAAGAACTATATTTGTCTCTCAAGGATATAAGAGTATATAATGGATAGTGAATGATGATTTGTTATCTTCCCTATCCTATATGCTTACCTACAACCACTATATTTCATCCAAAGAATACAATTTTCCTCTCTTGATGTTGATTTTGGTCAATTTCCAAATTGGTATGGGTTAGAAATGAGAATAAAACATCAAAATATGTAGAGAATTAATGTTAGAGTGCTTCCCACAATGTTAGAGTCAATGAAAAATGATATCATTATGGAAGTGATGGATGACATTACCTATAACTGGCGGAATGTAGGAATCTCACTTACTTCCCATGGCATGAATATTGTACTCAACCCATGTTCCCATTATTATGTGAAAATACTTTCCCAACCAACCCTTTACACAGATTCAAGGATTGGTTGATATGTCAAAGAAGGTATATGGCTTCATTTAAGGAACATTGTAGAACAATCTGAGTTCCAAGAATGACCTTGGAGATAGATGATTTCTTTTCCCATAGGTCCCCTTTCATCTTCCCCCTATAGTGGAATCATAATGCCTCTCTTTCCTTCATGTGTTTTCTATGGTTATGGTGGGTTGCATCACCATACATTGAATCACTCTGAAGGCCTAATTACTATTTAACTATTTGAGGGAAGGGCACCATGCGGTGTTAGAGTCTTAGGTTTGTGTTTTGTATTTGTAAATACACCATGTGAAACTCTTACATCAAATCCATACATTGTCATTGACCTATTGAAATAAGTATTATCAATGAAACACTGTCCCACAGCATGGATGGACACGCCATTCTCATGAGAACTTCAAGCCTTACAAATTTTCTTGAACCTCTTGTATGGAAGGTGATGCACTAGATAATATATGGTTAAGATGGATTTTGACTATGCATGGGATGCCTGCCATGGGATGATATTTTATTCGGTACACTTCATATCTAATATTCTTGCAAAATGTATTCCAAAGGATAAAACTCCCTAGATAGTGGTGCACTTGAGTTTTACATGGCATATTATCTTATATATTGTGTATGTGCGGATCTAAGAGTTCTTTTGTTTCAATCCCACCTAGTAGCCTTCCTTTGCACCTGTACATGGTTATTTCTTCATAGATGTTTAGCTATTATTCAGTTTAACCTTTAATGTCTTTGAAAAAATGCAAGTTTGAAGGGTGGTCACCTCCACGATCCAAAAACACATTTCCAAAAAGGTATAAATCATTTTCTCCTCTTGCATCATGAAATTTTCCATCATTTCCTTGTATACTTAAATCTCAAAACCGAAAGGAAAAAATGACACATAAAGTACGCATAACACATAATTTTGTTTATGACTGAGTAATAATTTTGCATATTCATAAACAAAAAATGAGACTTATCTTTTAACAAAATTGGTCCAAGAGATTGGTCACGTAAGAGAAAATTTTCATTGAACCACAACCATCTAGTGTAGATATCACCACCAACCTAGGGCTATGAGGGCCACCATGGTGTAAAAACCAAGCAATAAGATTCTATATTTCTCATCCCAACCTTTTCTAATTACATTATTACCTAACCTTCTCAACACATAGCATTACAAGAATCTAATTCATCCCAAGATAGATAAGGAACTATCTTATGACTCTGAGTAATAGTAATTTTGCATAAATGAAATATTTACACCAAGCCCTATAAATGGAATGTTTACACCAAAATATAATATGTATGTTATTAAGAGGTTTGGCACACTAGGTATAGATATCAAGGACTTAACCATGATCCAAGGACAATCACTAGTGCCTAAAGAATACTTCTAGGGTTCATGGTTGTATGTCCCACCTATGGATTTTTTACTATCATTATGAGTGATGAAAATGTTGTCAATGTCCAAACCAATCAAAATTAAGAATGGCCTATTTGTAAGAATCCTTACCTTCTCCTGTAATGCGAATAAATAAAATAATAGATTAAGACTTCAATATCTTATTGTAAAACCTCATATCTTAGCATAGTTTAATCCTTTTAATCATTATATTACATTCATATATTAAGAAAAATGTTACAAGTTTGTCCCTAAGAAGATAGCATTTGTCCTTGGACCATGCTTAGTGCCCAAATACCAATCCCTATCAAGCCAAACCTCACAGTGGATTCAATATTATACTGTTAGGCTAAAGATTCCATTTATAAATCTTGTTTGGTGGTTTCAACCCTATGCATGGTCCATGAACCATAAATAATATTTTAACACCCACAATACATTGGATTTTATCCTTAGACCATGGTAAATATCTTAATAACCATCTAGAGTGGAAAATATCATAATGGTTCCCAAGTGATCTTTTCCCCTATAAAATATCAAGTTGCATACATTTCACAAAGTCTCTCTTACATAAGTGAAGGTTTCCAAACTTTGAACTATGTTAGAGTTTAATAAGTTGTGATTAAGGGGGAGGCTCTAATGCCTCCTCTTTCTCCCATTGTGTCACCTTGTAAATCCTTCAAACATATCCTAGTTGTTCTTAAGGGGGATGTTAGGATATTTCTACACTTAGCGCTATTTAATATAAAATTGGTCTAATGTGTCCTTATCCTAACATGGATAAGGCCTTGAATCCCATACTTGGTCAAAAATTCTATCCTAATTGCATATGTATCCCACTTGGTGGCTACAAATATCCCTTTTGAAGGATGCATGTAATGGTTAAGACCCCATTTTATCCCATAAGCCCTCAAATATTAATTTAGTTGATATGTCTCTTCTTTTCACTACTTACCATGGTCAAGACACCAAGATACATCCTTGGTATGAAAAAAATAATATAGGCACCCATATCCCATTTTGAGATCAAAGATCCTTTTAGAGGTCTTATGTGGAGATTTGAGTCCATGTTCATGGACAATATCCTTAAAATATTTATATATGATCCGAGTCCCTTTATTTTCTCTCCTTGCCATGGTTATAACCCCTAGACCTATCCTTGGTGAATGAAACCACCTAACGTCACACATATCCCAATTGGAGTCCAAATATCCCTTGAAAGAAACTTCTTGTAGTGGTTCAAGGACATGTGCATGGTTCATGAGCATTAAAAGTTTCATCTAGATCTTAAGACCCTTTATTTTCTCGCATTACCATGGTCACAGCCTCCAAATCCATCCAATGAATCTAAAGTTTTATAATATTTCCAAAATCTCATCTATATAAGTTAAATATTATAATCCCTAAAATACTAATTCAGATCATACAACCTTTGTTTTCCTTCATTGACCATGTCAAAGCCTTGAGACCCTAACTGGTATGCAAATTCTCTTAATGATGCCTATATCCCACCAAGAGGCCAATGATTTGAGTTTGTATGGTGGTTTGAGTCCTTTTCATGGACTAGGGCCCTAGAAACTTCATTTACAGCCAAATCTATTAGATCCATATCTTTTATGTAAAGCCTCCTAAAAGTACTAATATCGCGCCCAAGGACAAAGTTAATTTCTAAAAGTTTTTTAGTTGTTTGAAGAATATTCCATGTCCTATAAGACTAGTTACACACATTTATGGATTAAGTACCTTATTTTCATCCCCTAATAATGTTCAGGGCCCGAAGACCCATCCCAACTACACAAAATCCTACAAACCCTTTTCATTTATATGAAAAATATCCCCTTAAAGGGATGATGTTGTAGTTAAAGGCCTTGACCATACTTTATGGATTAAGAACCCTATTTTCATCACCTAATCATGGTCAAGGCCCCCAAAATAAATCCATACTACACAAAAACTCCTAATGGAAACCCTTCATCCAACCCGTATGCAAAGATCCCCTTTAAATGTCTCATGTTGTAATTCATGGCTTTAATCATGGCCTATTCCCCCAATATTTTTCATAAGCCTAATTCCTTGGATTTATCCCCAACCATGGTTAAACTCTTCATATCCATCTTTTATAAACAAAATATTATAACAATACCTATATCTCACTAAAGGTTCATGATTTCTATAAACAACATGTTATGTGGTTTAGGGCATTGATTATGTCCCTAATCCCTAAAGGAATCATAAATGACCCAAGGGCCCTATTTTCCTCACTTGAACATGGCTAATTACTTAATGCACATGTCCCTAGTGCAAAATATGTCATAATGGTACACACATTCAACTTGGACACCAAATATTTTCTCTAAAGGGATTATGATGAAGGTGATGTTCATGGATATTGAGCCTTAATAATCCATTTATGGAATAAGGCCCTATTGTCCCTCCCTCCCTTTGTTATGGTAAAGTCCCTAAGACCCATTTCTACTATGAAAAAACTCATTATACCCATATCCTACTTATATGACAACGCTTCACTTTAAAGGAACTATGTTTTAGTTTGAGGCCTTGATCATGGCCTATTAGATCAAGCATATGGCTTAACCTAGGTCGTAATTCCCTCGACTTTTGACCCAACCATGGTAAAGGCTCTAGTACCCATACCTAACGCATAAAACCTTCTAATGTCATCCACAAACCACAAAACATGCCATATATAAGATATCATTATCATTAGGGCATGTTTTGTGGTTTGTGGTATTGTCCATGGCCCTTATAGGTCCCCAAAAGATTCATTTAGAGCCTATGGATTTATTGTCCTCTCATGCACATTATAAAGGAATTGAGACCTATACCCATTATCCAAGGAATTATAGAGAAACCATGCCCACTCTAGTATATGGTATTAATATTAAACTATAATATTACTATTAAAATCAAGTGTTCTAAATTTTTTTTATTTTTTTAAATAAATATTGCTCATCGCACTCTCGACGACCATAATACACCTGCTACGAATTTTCTATATAAACAGTAGTCAAGAAGTACTAGACGACAAACTTAAATTGTTGCGACGCGATTTTCTATATGCAAGTAACAAATAAAAGTTGTCAAGCCGCGAAAGGTCGTCAGCTAGTGCAACAAAACTTAAATTGTTGTGACGATTTGCTATATGGGAAACAACTAAATTTGTCATCGCGAATGATCGCTCGCAAGTGCTTAATTTAATAACTTTAATTTGTTGTGATCGAATATACATGTGGAAGAATTACCGCCGCAAGTGCTGCTCCATTAACTTAAATTTTTGTGATGCATTTACTATATAAGCAACGGGGTCATCGCAATGGTCATCTCAATTGCAACAAAATGTTGGTTTCACTTAGTTTTCCTATATTATCATACATGCATTTATATATTTCTTTTTGTCACAATTGTGAGAAGTTCCTCAGGGTCATCTCTCCATCGACAACTAAGTTCGTCATACTTGTCACGGACATAAAACAATGTTTCCGTAGAGTCAAGATTCATCGCATTATCCATGACATAACGCCGCGTAAGAGCATCGAAATAGACGTCGCAAAATGAGCCAAAGTTGCTAGTGTCAAGAGGTCGTTTTTGGGAGAGAATACTTCAAAGATATCTGGCGAGGCTAACAAATTTCTAGAGGAAAGAGGAACGATTGAAAAAATGGAGAATCATAGTGTCATAAGAATATTTTGTTCCAAAGAAAATCCCTATTTTCTTCCATACCATGTATCTGATAAATTATTCATTATAGAGGTGGCAAGGCAAAACAATTTCTAAACAGATTTTTACCAATTAAAAAAATAAAAAACAATTCATCCCTTTGCCATGGAAGATTGGATATTTCATTTTCATAAACATAAATAAAATTGATGAGTTTGTGAATCAATTCAACAATGTAAATCTAAAGTATGTCGAAAAAATAAAGGGGTTTGATCCTAACAAAATATTTATGGAACATATGATGTCAGTAGGATTCAACAACTCGTTTATTCATACTATATTGAATGAATAAGAAGATAACACCCAAAGCGTTCCTATACATAATGTTGGTGACATAGAAACAATACTAAGCACTAACAAGTTGTATAAGAAAAAATGAAAAGGCCCCAGTGAAAGGAGCACCCAATATCCAATTTTTACTCCCAAAAATACCACATACCGAAGCAATGCTCCAATGACTCACCCAATCAGGAAGATTACCAACAATAGTTCCATGGAGAGGAGAGAAGAATCCCCACTGAAAATTCAGACCTCAATATATTCCCCCGTGGAGAAAAAGAGGAAGATCCAGAAGGGTAAGAGAAAGAAGACAATATCATAGAAAACAACATCAATAGCTTCTCTTGAAGACATGGAGCTTGAGGTTGATATTGAGAAAATGTTTCCCACAATTGATCATTCGGGAAATATGGCCCCAAAAAATTCATCATTAGAGATCATTAAGAATGATACCTTCAATGAAGAAGAGTCATTTACTTTCCAAAGTGTTATTTTTGATAAGATATCTAAAAAATTGATTATAGAAAGAGGTGATCGAAAATAAGAAGGGAAAATCTCATTTAGGTTGACCTCGAGATATGCAACACTAAATATCTAAAATTCACAGAGCAAATGGGGATGCTCTTGATGATTCTATTGGTCGTCTGGAAGCAGAAAACACTCCATTTAACACGTAGTTGATCAGAGTTGAAAATGCCTTAATTCCTCTCCTTCCAATCCCAAGTCCCGTCGGTAAAACCAAATATTGGACACCCCTATGGTTGAAAGTATATTCAAGCCTACTCACAACAGTCCAGAGTTATGTATAAAATAATATTAAGAAGAGAATTTCCCTAATAAATGTATGTGGGAAGATTTCAAAAATATTGTTTCCTTTGGGCTCAAGGGCACACACTTTTCATGAATATTTGCAAGTTGATTTGAAGAACGAAGAAGGTTTTTACACTAATGTTGTTTTACCATTTGGAATCAAAGTCTCTAACATGACAAAACTGATAAGAGAGGATGATCTGCCTTTCCCAAGTCGAATAAAACAACTAAATACTTGCTGGAAGGAAAAGATTAAGAATTTAAGTAACATTGTTAAACCATGTAGTGAATCCATACTAAAAAAGGAAGAACTTTTCAAAAGACTCACGGATATAAACCTAGAAGGAGGTACTAACAAGGTACAAGACCCTAAATTACTCCTCAACTCAATGTTTCTAACAAGGAAACAATTTGACAAACAAGTTGAGATATTTAAGGGTTATCAACTGAAATTTTTATAGCATACTTGAATATATAATGAAGAAGAAATAGACAATTGGTTAGTGGATTATTCCATGAAAAACCAAGATATTGAGGAAGCTATACATGGTATATATCTTGAATTAATATATTTGGAAGGTGATTTATTCAACATTAAAATATGGCATGAAATGAATGTCACACCAATGAAAGGTTATATTGAATATTGGTTCAACAAAGCAATCGAAAAATTGACCAAAGAAGGGAAAGAAACAATTGATACCTGCCTCTATAACCATCAATGAAGAAAATAAAAGGATAACATCAAGCAAGTGAAGAAACAAGAGACCATCACAGTAAGTTTATGTTGATCACACATTTTCTTTATCATTTCTTTCATCCAATTACTCATCTTCTTTAGCTAGAAAGGTTTAACCGAAGTCAGATAACTTCTCCCTGTCTTCTTTCCGTGAATTTCTACTCTGCATATCCCACCATTCTCCTTCTACAACTTATTTCTTGTTCATAGTTTATTTATGGTCCACTCTGAGCCCCAATCCTAGTCCCAAGGACAAACACATTTAAATTTAAAATCTTTGTAAACTATATTTTTTCATAAATCCTAAGAGAACTATTTCTGGATCAGTTTTGACTGCATTTCTTTATTTTATGTGATCATAAATATTTTTTTTTTTTTCCTTCAATTATGTTGGATGTTAGGAAATTTTGTTTATCTTTTTTCAAATACATGAAATGTGTGTTCCTGGTCATCTCTTACGAATTCCTTTTAGAAAACAATTCTTTTTTATTTTACTGCAATTTGTATCTTTATTTGAATATCACGGCAGACTTTTTCAGAGTCCTACATTACTCTCAAAATTTAGAATCCCAAGAAACTTTTGAAAATAAAGAGGAGTACCACCTCTATAAAACAATCACAGGGATTTTTTATCCCCAAGAGGTTTCGTTTCCTAACGGATTCAAGCGTCAAAAATCCTATGAGTAACTTGGGTAGTCAACAAGCCTATGAGTAATTTGACTTCAATGGATCAACCATTCCTATGGTCAATAGCATTGCTTTCCGCTGCATGGGGCAGCTTTGGAGAAACTCTGTACTAACATGGAACAAGGTGCCTAGGCCAAGTCTCCAATAACATCAGAAGTTGTGGGAATATCATTCATTGGGATGATGTGTTGTACGATGAAGAAATCCCTTCGGGGGGCGAAGAGGTGCATAAAGGAATGGCTTCTCTATCTGTAGAGGGCCATTAGGTTGGGAAGAAGATGTTTTTTATGGCGCAACATGGGAAGGCTTGAAAATTTCATACTTTTTATCCTGATTCTACAAATTAACCATTTGGTCACAAATAAAAATGGCAACATTTAAGGAAGACCCCTCGTGATGAGGGGAACCTACCATTCCCCCTTGTGGAGGGGAAATATTTGAGGCAACCATGTTTTGAGGCTGGGGAGGGAAGGGATGAGTTAATGTAGAAGATTGTTAAAGTGCCCACAGCCACACCATGGATATCATATTTTGAGGGAACTATTGAGTGGGATGGTCCTTCCCACAAATGGTGCAGGGGAAACAAGATTTCCTCTTCTCCTTAGTGCCTCTACCGGAAGTTTGGGTAAGTGGGAAGTCCCTTTCTATCAAGGAATTTTTATTTTGTTCCTCTTTTCTTAATTCTAGGTTCTTGAGGATTATTTTTTTCCATGGAATGCATTGAATTCACCTCGGAGGTTTGAGGAGGGATTGCAACAGTTTGAGCACTAGTACGAGAAGATGATAGGTGTTAATTAATGTAAATTTGACCCATCTGATCAACAAATTGGTTTATAGATGCATGTGAAACATAACTAACCACACCATTGGCATGGGGCCCTGGGCGAGGTTGATGAGGATCATTTGATGGGCAAGGAGCATTTGGAATAATATCATAGAGAGTACCCGACTGAGAATAAATAAAATCCATATGTTGGGAATGTAATATGACTTGTTCTTTAGTGGTCGCCTCAGCCATAGCTACATCCTTGAAAATGGGTGGTAAGAGGGACTTGGTAAACCAATTTGTAAGGAGATTGTCTGGAATCTCAGTCTTAATCATCCTACGCCATCTCTGCCACTCATGCATAAGGATCAAAAATATGGTGGCATTGTTTTGACATAGGGAAGTCAAAATCTATTTTCCTATCTCGTACCGAATAGACAATTAGTAATTTGTTAAAAACACCATTACCAGGTTGTTGAAGCTTTTAAAATAACTTCCCTTCAGTTCAATATACCACTTGACATGGGATATGGTCAGGGATCTCTGGAAAATACACAATATCACACTATCATCCCTTAAAGAATTGGACGATCACCACAAATTGTATGTCATCACGTGTGTGGAGGGGTCTTCTCCTGTACCTTATCAATAAACTCTCGCACTTTTTGATGGGAGTTTTTATGGCATCGTGGGACATGAGGGATCGTGGGAAATAGGTTCATTCGTCAATCGTGACAAATATTGTAATTTAAGCATTGCAAGAAATGAAAACAAAGTGAATGGAGACTAGGAGGGAGGTGAAGTCTCCGGGATGTCCAAGATGCAATCTTGTGATCCCCCATGTTGGTAGGCAAGTTGCCGGAAGGCTCTGAAATGGTTGGTATCAGTCTCTGTTGATCGTGATTGAAGGAGAATGACTACTCCCACCACCAAAAATTATCCCAGGGGGGTAAATTGACCCTTAAGGAAAAGGGTTCCTAGTGCTAGTCCCGGGGAAGAAACCCCCATGACTAGATGTATGGACAAAGGGAAAAATCCAATTTTCCCCAAGGAATGTGCCCCCAGGGGAAGGTGTGTTGACACATGGAAAAGGAAATCCTCCAAAAGTACCACTACCCCCAGGTTGACTAGGGACAAACCCAAAGCCACTAGGCATACTCCATCCAAAAGATGTACCTTCCGTTGATTACATTAGACTGGTCATTGGATTAATCAAAGTGGAAGAAGATCCACTTCCCATTATGAAACCAAATCTTTCCCCCCCACTGGAAAATAATCTGGAAGTGGGCAGAGAAGTGGATGGGATGGGCATGTGCACACTAGGTATACTAACAAACAGATTCGATGATACAGGCAACGTCCTACACATGGAGGAACCAAAAACAAAATGTATGGATGGTGAATAACCACGAGCCATAACGCAATGAGGACATGAATGGATGCCCTCGTGTGAGTCAGGCCCAATCCCAATTTGAGGATGGTATTATGGGATCAACTGCACTAGACAAAGAATTGGGTCCAGACATGGTAGGAGGATGACTAAATAATGAAAAAGGCTCACCAAAAATTTGTGTAATTTGACCAATATAGGGTTAAATGCACATCCCTGGCCAAACCCAATTGTAAATGTGGTAATATAAATGCAATTTAAGTTGGTGAGATGTTTTGAACTCATTTGGTAATACATCGCCATGTGGCATAGTGCATGCATGAACTATGTAGTAAAATGATGTAATATGTACATTCTAGGATACCGCATGCAGTAACTAAGGTGTGCACAGTATGGAGGACAACGAGCCTCTTGTATATGATATGTGTTATAGGCTGGTGAGCCGGTTATTATAAGTTGGGATGCTTATGTTTTGGTATTAGGCCGGAACACCTAGATGTCAAAGGCCAATGCACCTACTTTGTACATGACTCATGATTAATATAAAATACATCATTGCATGCAGACCGACCAAGATAAAAGAGATGGGGGACTGAACTTCACCAGTTAGGGAAGGGCAGGGCCAAAAGTCAAGGGAATATTATATTAATATTTCCTAAAACATAAAGTATGGATAATTATTTTATCCTAAGTTATAAAGTTGGAGACAAGTGGACCAAAGTAACTTCAGATATGACAAGTGTCAAGTTGGAGACATGCATTCATATCGCGGGGAACTTAGCTCATTTGGTGACTTTTCATGGATACCTTACCAATGGCCTAACCATCATTCTCACCACGAATTTCATGAAGAGTTCACAATGATTCCTTCCACACTCAGTTATCCAGTCAATAGTTCCATGACCATTTTCACTCACTCATTATGTTATCCTTGAGACAACCATTTCACCATTCCAGAGCCTGTTCCCATAGCCCTTTTCAGTTGGTGTACCTGGTTAGCTTGGAGAGGGATTGAAGAAGTGGGTTGTTAGGCCCGTGAGAAATTCTGTGAGCGAGAGAATTGTTGGGGATTGATTCTTGAAGGTGCTAGACTGTAGCTACAATGTTATGAGACTTTCAGTCTGGCCTATTGTTGAAGCCCTGGAAGGGAAGTGGGGCAGTCGAGGGACTGTTGAGAAGAGAAGGGGCACACTT
>SNQJ01S0236004.1:0-12879 GCA_010110895.2 Picea sitchensis
TGACATGAACCTTCCATTAGTTGTTGAGTGTTCTAGATCCCAATCATTGAATTTATGTAAGATGGTTGTTGTGAGAGTCACTTCCCATAGTTATTGACAGAATGGGGGTTGAGTACAAAATATTGGGTAATATTGCAAGTCAAGCAAGCAAGAGAAAGAGAGGAGATCTGTATGGGTAGGGGGCTAGATTTTGCACATTCACATTTTTGTATAGAGAGTTCTTTTTACATGAATTTTTCTGGCTAGAAATGGATTTTTGAGTCTTAGATCTTGAAGGAAGTTGTTTTGGGAATGTTTGGTTGTTGTTTGGAGCTATAATTTCATGGAGAATGAAGTTGTGTTCCTAGGAACAATGAAATATTCAAAATTCATCCAATAAGCATGTATTTTGGATGTTGGGAGAATTTGTGTTGTAGCTATATAATTCCTAAAGCCCCATCAAATATAATTCATGTCCAACCTATACTGGAAGCCCTGAAGGGGAGTGAAAAGGCCTGGGGGATTCTGATTAGTGAAGGGGGATTCCATCCCTTAGGTTGTGCATGTTGAGGGGAAGTGTGCTAGTGGACTAGAATTAGCTGAGAGTTTAACTACCGAAATGGGGACATTAGCCATCCTTGGGTACCTTTGTCTCTTGTGGGTTCATAGCCCCATCCGGAGGGTGTCTTTTTGTTGAAAACTGGAACAACAAGGCTATGGTTAGGAGGAATTTCCATCCTATGCAATGGGTTTCACATTTTATAAGATAAGTGTTTTATTTGATGTGTTTACTCATGTATAATGTTGATATAATTGTTGTGCAATTTACTCTAAAATATATTTGGTTATTATTTCTTGTTGGGGGTAGAATGATGCATTTAAATACTTGTTTATATGGTTGAATGCTATTGTATGTTATTTAGCTATTTCTATGCATAGTTGAGAAATTGTATTTAAGTTTTTATTGAACATAGATAGTTGAATGAACTTGTATTTCATGTTGTATGTTAATTTATGCATTTATATTTAGTTTGAGGAATTTTTATGGGGCCATTTTACTAGTGACATGACCCAGCTAGGGGATGGGTACATTACAGTGAGAGAGTGTGAGTGGTTTATGGTATTGATATTTAATAGAGACCCTATGGGTCCTAAATCCAGATCTTCCATATGGTTAAGTGTTTTCTTTCCTTGTAATATTCGAGAGTTTACCTAAGCAATACAAAGACCGGCTTCTGTGGATTTTTCCCCACATTGGGGTTTTACCACATAAATCATGTCTGTTTTGTATTTCTTAATTTTTTTTATCATTGATTCTTTGCATAGGAATTTAGAACAATTGTATTTTCATTATATGTTGTTGCATATTTCTCATATCTAACATTGCAATAATAGTATTTCATGGTATTCTCTATATGCTTTTAGACAAGTCAAGATTTTTAGAGAAGATAAGGTTGAGCTTTGGATTTTTTTGTCTTATACATGAAGGAATGTGCATGGGTTATTAGTGTGCATGGATTAATACTGTGTGCACACTAATAACATGTGCATGTTAATATTACAATTATTGGTAAATAGACCATTTTAGCATTATTTCTCTATGGGTATCAATATTGATAGTTATGAATCAAATCTAAACATAGTTAAGGGGGTAAACAAGGGCTTGAATAATTAAACATAGTCAAGTGGGTAAACAAGGACTTGGACACTTAAACATGGTCAAACGGGTAAAAAGGGGCCTATATTAGAAATGGGTCTGGACATATAAACATGGTCAAGGGGACAAAAAGTATCCTTAAGCCCTTATTGAAAGTTATCAAGCTCAATCACCATGACCAAACCCTAAAAACATCAATATGATTCCTCACAATCACCATGACCAAACCCTAAAAACATCCATATGATTCCTCACAATCCATTAAGATGTTTCACACATATTGGATCGGTCTTGAGGCCTTGACCATAGTCATTGTAGGGAAACAACAACCTCAATACCACTCGAGCCCTTTTCATTGGTTTAGGGAGGGAAATAATGTCCTCAACACCTAAACATAGCTTCTTTGGCCCAATAATAATGAATATTTCCTCAAACCACCACATGGTGTTGTGAGAAATTTCACTCTGTAGACAAGTTGAACTCCCCCTAGCCAAGTTTTCTCTAATCTAGGACATAAGAGAAAAATTGGACACTAACCTATTTATGCATGAAAGTTAAGGAGAAGGAGAAACAAAATAAGAGCTAACCTTTTTCCTATAGATTTTCCTCACTACTCCAATGTTTCATTCAGTCCAAGCTATTGAATGTAGAAGCCACTCTTGCAACCTTTCTGCGAAATGTAAGACAACCCTTCTCTTCTACTTGTGCAACATTGGATAAAAAGATAATCTAAATAAGTTGAAAAGTATAAACATTCATACATCAACTTAAGCAAGACAAGAATGAGGAAATAGGTCAAGTTGTATTAATGAAAGAATCATTGGATACTTACAACCATGTTGATGTGATGCAAGATTTACTCCAAGATTCTCCTTTATAGCCCCCTTTTTACACTAATTGGCGATAATGAGAATGCTTATGAACCATCTCTGAATTTCTCAATAACAGAGGTTTCATACTCTCAATAATTTCTCTCTTCAATCCCTTGAATGGCCTTGCTTATATAGAAAATTGGGAGGATTAACCACCATATAAAATCAAGGTAATGGTTGAGATATTCATTTCTTAGGTTAGAATTTAGTACCCAAAATGGAGGGAATATGGATGACTCGAGCTCCCGAGTCATCCCTCGACCATAACCACTTAAGATCATCTTAGGATTTTCCTATAGAAAAAGGTGGGTTAACTCTAAAAATACTAACACTCCCCCAACACTAGCCATTGAGTGTTAATAATTCTCCCCCATAGTGTACTAGGGATAATTAATGCTCCCTATACATGGGAAGGGGGGCCACGTTAGTGCTCAAACAAGGCTTAAAACTCAAGGTAAAAAGTGGTTTTTCAACCTTCAAATGATCTTTTTTCTTCACCAATTTGTCTAGGGAACATGATAAACACTTCCACATGATGATAGAGTGTATTTAGGTCCCCATGTGATGGGTTTTCTACCACAATTGGTGTAGGGAACATGATCAACGCTTCCAAAGTTGTGACATTCAATTACGACACTTAGTAAAATATAAGTGCAACACTTAGGAATTTGGAAAATCGACACGTACATAGGTGATACATAAGTGAGAAACTTAGTAGAATACGATACATAAGTGTGCCACTTAGTAGTGTGGAAATTTGGTGCGTGATAGATTCCCCCTAAAGTGTGAGGTCAGAAGAGAAATTGATGGTAGAAACACTTTACAAAATGATGTGTGTCAATGGGTATTGGAATAGGACAATGTGATGGAAGCTACAAACAAAAATCAAACAACATATATATGAATCATCATGAGGTAGGAATACCCATGCTCGGTACAAAATGGACTTAAAGCATGGTTTTTGACCAATACACTATGTATCCATGATAGCACCGACTAAGGATATCGCCACCAAAAATACAATGTGGATCCATACCTCCATGATTGAATCAGGTTGTATCCATGAAAAATATACAATGGAGCTACGATATGACAAAACAACATAGCCACGGAAAAATACAAAGTGGATCTATGTGACAATGTATATCAGTAAGATTATTCTCCATCACAACCTAGGCTAGGAACATAACACTAGTAGGCACCTAAAATATTCCCAGGGTCTTCATCCCGATCACGAACTGGTATGATTCTAACCATGTGAATAGATGTCCTGATGTCAAACATGGTAGAAACCACTTGATTAACGGTCATTAATGTATATTGTTAACAAGTCTGAGGGAAATCACCAATAATGATAATGAATCTCCGGGTACCCTAGTATATTCCAACAAATATGAATCAATGAGATGAGGTCGAACACTCGGTGGAATATTTCGATCAGAGGCCAATGATATAAACCCACTATCAAAAATGAGGAAACCTTCCATTGAGGCATGCAGGTACCAAGTTACTAGATAGTTTCTAATTCTAATTCCTGGATAATGTGTTGAAGTCGATAGGAAGAGACTCGTCGAAGGAGGGCCTTGATATATCCTCCATCATAGACATGAAACTGACATAGGAAAGTGATATGAGATGATAAATCAAATGAGGACAGACTAACATGGGAATGAGATACTACATAATGGTTGATTAAGTTGGAACTTCCCTTGATCCTTGGAGGCACAACAGGTGACCTGGAATCATTGACTCGATGAATACCAAGAACATAATGTGATTCTAATCAAAGAACTTTTCGACTTGAATGAAAAAGTATAATGACACATAGAATTGGTATGACTCATAGACAAGCAACTTTCCCAACTATAAGACAAAATTCAAACACATGCCATGTTCAAGGAAACAATATAAAAATTCCATTAAACTTTCAAAAAATTAACTCACTTCCCTCAAATTTTCCCCTACCATGATTGGTGAGTATCTCTTTATTTTTTAAACAATATCAAGGAGGATAATATATGCTCGGTATAACTCATCTTCTATGAGCCCATCTTCAAATGTTTAATGAACCTGAAGAAGGAAGGATTTGATCTTGTATAGGTCCTTCGATCCATACTTTTATGAGCCCAAAGAAGGAAATCTCAGTGGTATTTCCATGTTTAGAGAGTTTGAAAATATCTGAAGGATGACTCCATGGGTGTTCTTTTTTATAAATTTAGTCCCCCAAGCCCAAAGAAGTGTAAAACAATACAGGGGAGAATTATTCTAGTCGAGGTTGACTAGAGTATTCCTTTTTCGTAATTAGTATTCTGAGGCTGAAAAATGGGTAAACTTCCACTCGAAATCCACCCTTTCAAATCCTTTTAACAAGCGTGAAAGGAGACAATCTCGCTCAAAAATGTTTTCATGTTTAGAGAGCCTGAAAAGATCTTAAAGGAGACTCCAAAGAGTTCCTTTTTCATATAGCTTTTACGATTTCTAAAATGTGATAAAAGTATACTCGGTAACCTATTCTCATGTATTTAAGAGCATGAGAAAGAAAAAATATTGAGCTCGGTAACCTATTATCATGTATTTATGAGCATGAGAAAGAACAAAGACTAATATAGTATATGGTCCATTTTTTAATGAGTGTGTAAAGAAAACAAGAACTTTTCTTGGTGCAGGTTTCATTTTTACACAAGCTTCAAACTAGAAAAACTATGCTTGGGATAGGTTTCATTTTTACACAATCTTGAAACTAGAAAAACTATGCTTGGGTTAGGTTTCATTTTTACACAATCGTGAAACAAAGAAAAACTATGCTTGGTGTAATACCCATGAACGGGCCTCTTCCCAAGGTAATTTCCAAAGGTTTCAAATGACACCCATGGGTGGTTGGTACTTTTCCCCCAGCTTTAAAAGTTAGCGGCTTAAATCTAGCAGGATGTCCAGAGGTTGGAGACATGGCCCCCAAGCTTCATTTCATTTTCCAACTCTTATGTTGTCACCAAATTATGTAACCAATTAAAATCCTAGTTACTAATAGGTAAATGTTCACCAGAGGAAGAAAGAGGATCAAATGACACAGGAGGATGAAATGAAGGTTCAATTACGATATTTACTGAAATATTCGACTCAAAATTTATGAGATCTAGTGAAAGACTTGAATCAATGTTTATGAGATCTAGTGAAAGACTCGACTCAACATTGACAAGATATAGAGAAGGACTCAACTTAATCGAAGGGGAATCTGTTTCATTTTTTAATGAGATTGACACAAAAATGGGGTCTATGCTTGTTACCATTTATTTTATTTTTTAATGAGATCGGCACAAAAACAGGAACTATGCTCATAGTCAGTTTCATTTTTTAATGAGATTGAAACCAAAAAATAAACCATGTTCATAGTTGGTTTCATTTTTTAATGAGATTGAAACCAGAAAATAAATCTAGCTCATAGATGGTTACCATGGCTTCAAAGAGGTATTCATCATATGAAAGGAAAATACTGTAGAAGGAATACATGATAAGGGATTTACTTGGATCAACACTGGGGAGAACAGACTACAAGGTCCCTAATGATGGATTTACCATGTCAAGTGGTGGATTTAAATCAAAAGAAGATGATCATGCAATGAGAGGCTCCTTATCATTGACAGTTGAAAGCATGGGACACGTTTCCACATAATTAAATTGTGGTGGGGTGGATATTTCTTGCATATAAGGAACGTTCAAGGAAATCAGATGGTTTGTGGTCATATGAGGGTGAACAAATGAAAATTGGTCAATGGTCATAATGTTTCCATTATGATGGAAAAACATCACTCTAAAGACTATGGACACAACAAATTTCATAGAATAAACAAAGTCCTACCCGAGGATCAAATTGAAGTCCAAAGGGCCTTGGACTACCATCACGTCAATATGGATGATTTTCCCTCCTAAGCTCACTGGTAATTGAGGAAGGATCCCTGAAGGTTCAATGGATCTTCTGTTAAAAGTCAACAGATTCTAAGTAATAGACACAAGTGGAGGAGAACCTAGATCTTTCTAGGTGTTTGAGGATAAAATGTTAATAGAATCATCTTCATTTATTATAGAGTGACATATGTTTATATCACAAACTTGTGCATTGATTTGGAAAGGAAAGTAGGAAAGAAGGTGAGGTGTCGTCAATCTATTCCAATCAAAGGAAATGACCTCACTACTTGGAGCGGGTTTTGAGGAAACGGGTGAAATTCCCCCTTTTCCTTAGGACTATTATGTGACAAGAAAAACCTAAGAAGTATCTACTTCACTCTTCAAGGGAAAAGTGGGATCAACTGATGATGGAACATGATTGACCACTTGATCAACTAGATCAATCAATGATGGAACTGGATCGACCACACTTGAACTTCACTATCCAAGGGAAGAGTGGGATCGACCAACGACTGAATCATATCAACCACTTTATCAATAAATGGTTGTTCAATATAAATCTTATAGTAACCAGTTCGAAGTCATTGTTGGGAAACAACAATCTCTGCCAACAAATGTCAAGACTCATCCATACGAGGGAAAAGGTAATTTTGATGACTTCCTTTACATAACCTATAAGTAAACTTGACTCTACCTTTCTTATTTCCAACCTGATGATTACTAGTTGATGGTTTATCACCATCATGACTAGAGGCAAATGGAAACATGGGTTGTTGGGAACTAGAAGATCACACTTATAAAACCTTGGGAATACCAGGGAAATCCTTAAGAAGGTGTTCACCCTTACAAAGTATGTAAGGGAATTTGGTTTTGTGAGTTGTCTTGGTAGGATTGTAAATATCATCAACACTCTTAGCATGAGTAACAACAGCCGGTTGATTTCCTCCAACAAGACCTGTAGTGGTTGGAAGCTTGGAACGTTTCTTATTTTTCTTCTTCTTAATCTTCCTTTTCTTCTTCTTCTTATCCTCTTGGTAAAGAAGAAAAGGAAGATTAAGAATAAGAAAAATAAGTCAAAGGATCCTCTTGGTAAAGAAGAAAAGGAAGATTAAGAGGAAAGGGAAGAAGACGCAATCAGTAAAGAAGTCAAAGGATCAGTAGGAGGTTGATTTTCTTGGGGTGTAGGGATTTCATACGAAGCACCAAGAGCATTTGGGATCACCGGAGTGGAAAATAACGATATAGGTAACCCGATAGCGAATCATGGAAGACTCAATGTAGAAATACAAGGAGGACCAACGTTTCCAAAAGAAGGAAAAAAAAAAGGTTCTTTGAGAAAAAGGGTCCCTTAGTTGGTGTACAAATGGGGATGGAAAGAAGAATCTTGGAGGAAAGCTTGAATCACATGAACATGGTTGTAATTATCCAATGTTTCTTTCATTAATACAAATTGGATTATTTCCTCATTCTTGTCTTGATTAAGTTAATGTATGAATGTTTATACTTGTTAACTTAGTTAGATTATATTTCTATCTAAAATTTCACAAGTACAAGATAAGGGTTGTCTTAATTTTGATAGGAAGGTTGCAAGAGTGGCTTATGCGTTCAATAGCTTGGACTAAATCTGACATTGGAGTAGCGAGGACAACCTATAGGAAAAAGGTTAGATCTTAGGAATGTGGAAAATCAACAAGTACATAAGTGATACATAAGTGTGATAGTTAGTAGAATACAATACATAAGTGTATCACTTAGTAGTGTGGGAATTTAGTGTGTAAAACATGGGAGCATGGATGGTTTGTGATGCCTCGAAAAACATGGGAGCATGGATGGTTTGTGATGCCTCGACCATCATCAAAGATTGAATTAGTGTCTCAAGATCTTATTGAATTTTCTCGAGATAAATAACCTTGAATAAGTACTTGAAAAAATATCGAGTCATAAATAAGGTAGGTGGGACACAATAGACTTAATACTTATCAAACTTTATCGAGCTCAAGCACTATGCAAAAAACCTAGAAACCATAGCAAAGAGTCCTCTCTAGGGAATCCTTGACATCAAAGTTGAATATGGGCACTGTTATGATGTCTTGGGCATCATGGATGGGTTTAAATTCCATGACCATAGTTAATGTAGGTATAAAAGATCCTATATCCTTAAACCTTGATTCTTAGGATCAAGCACCATGGACAAGCCCTTAAACCTCGATTTCCAAACTCTCTTGGTTACCAATTGCCTCCAAGGGTGTTATGGGAACCATCACTAGGTTATTTGTGCACCATGAATGTGTCAAGAGGTATATCCAAGGTCACATGAGGAGAATAATGAACCATGTGCCCTAAATGATGCTTCATGGGATCAATCGCCATGAACAATTCTTACTAGACGAAAACCTTCTATCATTGTAGTGTTGAGCACATGCTCAAATGACAACATGAGACCCTTCATTGTATCACTAACCCTATTATAATAGAGTGATATGGGTTCCATGATTAAACTACAACACATTCCCTAAATGAGAATCTATCTTAGGTGCACGCCATGAATCATTCTCTGCCATGGCTGGGTTGGGCATCCCAGTGACACAAACCATGAGTGGGTTCTTTGTACAATGTAAATGGTCTTGAGGCATAAACACGATTGGGGTGTGTGTGTGGAACAAGGATTAACACCTAAATTGAGGCATTCTATATCTCACGCCATGCCTAGGAGGAAACAAACTGGCATTCTTTATGCCTGGCAGTTGAAGAAAGGAATATTAAGAGGAAAGGAAGAAGACAATAATCGTAAAGAAGTCAAGGATCAAGAGGGAGGTTGATTTTCTTGAGGTGTAGGGATTTCATACGAAGCACCAAGAGAATTTGGGATCACCGGAGGGGAAAATAATCATATAGGTAACTCCGATATCTAATCATGAAGAATCAACGGTGAAACACACAAGGAGGACCAACGCTTCCAAAAGAAGGAAAAAAGGTTCCCCTCGGTGCTATCCCCAGTTGGTGTACAAACACGGAAAGAAGAATCTTGGAGGAAATCTTGCATCACATCAGCATGGTTGTAAGTATCTGATGTTTCTTTCATTAATACAAATTGGATTATTTCCTCATTCTTGTCTTGATTGCCAATGGTTGTGAATGCTCATACCTGTTAAACTTGAAGTTGTAGATTACATTTCATCCAAAAAACTCACGCCACAAAGATAAGGGCTGTCTCTACCTTGATAGGTGAAGCTGTCATGAAGAGTGGCTTATGCCCAATAGCCTGGACCCAGTCCCATATCGAGGCAATGAGGACAACCCACAGAAAAAGGTTAGATCTTATTTATTTTCTCCTTCTCCAAATCACAATACAAATAGATAATAAAGAGGGACAAGTTAGCTCCATTTGTCTCCTCTCTCATCCCAGACCAAAGAAAACCCAACCAGGGGAGTTCAAACCTGGTCTCTCAGGGCGAAATTTCACAACGTAAACTGCGATACATCCACCATGACACTTAGTAAAATACAAGTGAGACACTTAGGAATGTGTAAAATCAACAAGTACATAAGTGTGATAGTTAGTAGAATACAATACACAAGTGTATCACTTAGTAGTGTGGGAATTTAGTGTGTAAAACATGGGAGCATGGATGGTTTGTGATGCCTCGACCATCATCAAAGATTGAATTAGTGTCTCAAGATCTTATTGAATCTTCTCGAGATAAATAACCTTGAATAAGTACTTGAAAAATTATCGAGTCATAAATAAGGTAGGTGGGACACAATAGACTTAATACTTATCAAACTTTATCGAGCTCAAGCACTATGCAAAAAACCTAGAAACCATAGCAGGAGCCCTCTCTATGGAATCCTCAACATCCAAGTTGAATATGGGAACTCTTATCTTGGGCATCATGGATGGGTTTAAATTCCATGACCATAGTCAATGTAGGTATAAAAGATCCTATATCCTTAAACCTTGATTCTTAGGATCAAGCACCATGGACAAGCCCTTAAACCTCGATTTCCAAACTCTCTTGGTTACCAATTGCCTCCAAGGGTGTTATGGGAACCATCACTAGGTTATTTGTGCACCATGAATGTGTCAAGAGGTATATCCAAGGTCACATGAGGAGAATAATGAACCATGTGCCCTAAATGATGCTTCATGGGATCAATCGCCATGAACAATGCTTACTAGCCGAAAACCTTCTATCATTGTAGTGTTGAGCACATGCTCAAACGAAAACATGAGACCCTTCTATTGTATCACTACCCTATTATAAGGATATGAGTGCCATGATTAAACTACAACACATTCCCTAAATGAGAATCTATCTTAGGTGCACGCCATGAATCATTCTCTAAGCTATGGTTGGGTTAGCATCCGAGAGGGACACAAAATCCATGAGTGGGTTTTGTACACGAGAAATGGTATTTGAGGTATAAACATGATTGGGGGGGTGTGTGGAACAAGGGGATTAATACCTAAATTGAGGTATTCTATATCTCTAGCGCTATGTTTAGGAGAGGAAACAAATTGGTCTGAAATCCCTAGATACCACTTCTTAGGCTCAATCACCATGAAGAAACCCTCTCTAAGGGGTGTTTGACATAAAGGGTGGATATGGATTCCATTAGGAGATTTTGTAGACTAAGGATGGGTCACACGAACTTGAACATGGTTGATAAAGAGAAACATTTCCTCAAGATATTGTTAAATATTCTTAGGATCAAGATCCTAGAATGAGTCCTCATACCAACTCATTAGTTCTCTAAATGGGATATGGTATATTGTTTTCATTAACTATTTTTTTGAATTATTTATGGGTCTAGGGTCCTATACCATGGTAAAAAAGGAAAACTAGAGCCTTACATAGAAAAACGAAACTTATAGACTTCAATCTATGTGAACAAGACCTCCAACCACAACTCATGCCCTATTTAGGGTCTTTGATATCTAAGCGGTATTCTAGGCACCATTAAGTGGTTTTTCTCAAATAGGACGGGACTAATAGGACTATGCATAGGAGAGGAAAATGGGTTCTAATGTTAAAACGTTCCTTATGAAACATAGGTCCTAAACTTGGTATTGATGCTAAAGGTGATGGAAAATTTGCAAAGTTATGAATGTACATAATAAGAATGCATGGGCATTCATGTAAATGAAAAAAAAATGGGAAGGTTACCTTTTCTCCTCTATGTGTTGGATGATTTGGATGATTTTATTTTAGTTTTAGAATGACAAACCCAGTGGTTTGTGATGCATAAACAAATATAACTTGATGTCCATCTCCTTGTTTTTTTTCCAAAGAAAAAATCCTTGAATTTGATGTTTCAGTAGGAAAGAAAAATACAGATGAGTGTTATAACACAATTTTCCACATCATTACATTTGTGAGATGGCTCAGTAATTTTCCCTAGCTTGAAAATGTAAATCCCATCCTCTTGCATCAAACACATCTGATAAAAAACAATTTTATTTCCATCCACAGGTCATTAGTGTGAAAACCGCAGATGTTTGCGTTTTTCTAGTGTGTAACTCACGGATGCCCTAAAAAAATGTGAAAAATAAAATAATTCCACATTTTTGGGCGGGGTTTTTAGTTGGGCTCGTTCCTAAACTCCCCTAAGAACATACACAATGGAGATAAACCTCCTAAAATCCTTGAGGATGGTATAAAGGAACCTTTGGGTGAATGGATGAGGAGGACAAACAAGGTGCAAAGTTATGTTGTTGAATTTGCAAGCTTCCTTATCTCCCTTGATCCTCTGAGTAGAATCCTCGTGTTCTAGAACTCGCTTTCCAATACTCCTTCTCCTTCCTTATATGACCATAGGGTGTGTTCCTATCCATTTTGGGTCATCTGAAGAAGGGCCATTGTGTTGATTTGATGCTTGAAGGACCCCTAGAGGAACCTGGGAAGTTGGTGTCAAGGCAATGTTGGAAGTTCGAGTCAGGGTGTAACCACTAATTTTTACCATTTTCAATAAAAAAGTTTCTCTTTCCTCCATACATGTGTAAATTTATTTCAATTTGTTGATATATTCTAGTTTATTTCATATACTTGAATAATTGCACATTATATGTATGAATTGAATCTATAACTACCTTGTTGCAGCATAGAATTGGTCTTTTGTTGCAAGTTGATATCAATGGAGATTAGGAGCAATATCGAAGGTTGATAGCCAGGATCAACATTATACATAGGATAAAATGTGTGAGGCCTCTCCTTATCTCTCTCTCCCTCTTTCACTTCTCAAAGCAGTTATTCTTCTCATAGAATTATTGTATGTGAGGATATATTTATGTCTTTTATATGGTCTTGCTCTACTATGATATGACCTAAGGTCAAAGGGGAAAAATCATGTAACAGAATTGGTGACCATTATAGGGATATCTTCTCCTAGTTTGGTTCAGTCTTAGGGTGTCTTGTGTTGTCTTTGGTTCCTGTAACTTTTCCTATTTTCTATACTTTCTCTTCAAAG